>JANKKI010000271.1:790000-1047663 GCA_025175665.1 Cinchona pubescens | reverse complement strand
TGTCTCCAGTTGGTTGTGCTAAAAGATTGCTTCTGTTTGGTTCAAGAAATCAAATCTAAGACAATTTTTGTTATGATATTCTTTTGGAGCTACTATTATTTTTTAGATAATAATTCATTTTAATTTTTTAATAACACTATGCATTGCACATTATATTATTTTGTATACTTTTATTCTTTTATGCAATTAATTTCTTAGAAAAATTATCTCTTACTTGTTCATTGTCAATAATTTTTTTAATTAACTAAACTAAAAAATAAATATTTTACATATTTAAGTAATAAATTAAAGGAAGAACACAATTGTATAATTTGACTTATTAGGCATTCAGTTAAATATATTTATCAAACAGTATTAATAAATTCAACATTAAAATTCAAACAGTCAAAAATTTATTATCTATGTTTAAAAATTCAGCATCTTAACCGTTTTAGTAATAAGAATTCATCATTCAAATTTTATAATTCAAAATTTAGTATATTAGGATAGGTTGTGATTATGGTGTAAGTGGTGTGTTGTTATGAGCACGAAAACCAAAAAAAAATTCAGTTTTGGTTATTCAGATTTTTAGTGATACAGAAGTTAGGAGGAGATTTTTGATTCATCGCATGCCTCATAAAAATGTTGCCCGGTCCAACAAGCTTTGATGGTCACTGGTTTTGAGGCTCTTGGAAGGTATCAGGCGTGTAAATATGTGGTGGAGATAGGGACTAAGCTCTCTTCTCCATTAATTGAGAGAACTTCCTTCCAATACAATATATACAATATCAAGACAAAGTCCTCGGCATAGTTTGAAAATCACAACTATTCATAATATGCTTTATTGTATATCTTTGCAATACATAAAATTTGAAAATAAATATATTAATAATTTTATTTAATTAACTTTTAAATTTTTGTGATGATTTTGATCCATTTTATACTATCAAATATTACGGACAAATTGAGTAACAAAACAATTTTTAATATATTTGTTTTTAAAGTATGTTGATCTACTTATTAAAACAAAATTATTGATATGATATGATAATTTTAAAGAATTTTGGTTGTTTAAATATATTAAATATAAATAATCATTGAGAATAACAAATTGAAGTGAAAGGTATTGGAGAGAATCACAACTCATCATCAGACTTTCTAGCAAATTGAGATTGTAGAAAAATAGCGAAGTGAGCTTGGGATCTTAATTCCATTAGAATCCAATACTAATAAATATAACATTATGATTTACTAGAGGGTGTGAAAAACTTTGAAGGAGGCACGAGATTGAGGTTTCTGGCAAGTGCTTATATTACCCAAATGTGCCCACAATATGGCTAAAATTCTGCCTATTGAAATTAAAAATTAGCAGCATTAGTATCTAGGAAACACAGAATATAATATGAATGAAAATTGAAACTGCTCTTTAGATTTATACTAGCACCGCAGGATCACATAAACCGTTAATCGGTTCCCAAGACTTTATGTTTAACAAGTAGGGATATTTTAGTAATTTTAGGATTAGGGTCAAAATGTTATTTTACGTGATTTTATCTTTACATACAGTTATTTATGTATTTTATGATGTTTTTATAAGTTTGAAGTGCTTCGGTGGTCAAACGGGACGAAATGAAGCACAAATAGAGCAAAAAAAGTGAACCAAGAGAGAAAGCATGTGCCCTAAAGGGTTCAGCCACTCCTGGTTCGTTTGTCAAGTGCGGCTACACCGAGAGTCCACAAAGCACGCCAAAAAGGGCAAAAAGTGTGTTAAGTGTTTAGGGTTTCTTAGGGGCATTTTTACCTACAAACTTGTAAAACCCCTGTTGAGCACTATAAATAGATGTGTATAAGAGACAGACTTTATACTACTCTAAACTCCTTTACATTACCATTATGTTGTATAAATTAGTCGCCGTAGAGGAAATCATCAAGAGGATTGAAGATCAACTTCTAAGAGAAGATTCATCAAGGTAAAGGAGTAAAGAACACGGCGTAAGCATAGTATTTCTTCCTTTTTCTCTCTTTTGTGAATCAGCTATCTCGATGATGATTGTGAAATAATCTTTTGATAAGAGATGTTTATGATTATACACATCTAAATGTGAAACTAGGGTTTTGTTCAGATTTTACCCTAAAAATTGATTGATGAGATTTTATATATTCCTTTTATTGTCATATGTTTATTTACTTATTTGAATTGTTCATATTGCCTCTAGATGATGGGGCACACTCTAGAGTAATTTGTAAATCTTATGTAAAAGTCAAGAGAGGCAACTTATGATTAGGATGGGTTCAAATAGCCTTTGTTTGGAACAATTGCCCATAGGTTAAACCATTTTGTCGGTACAAATAGAGATATACCTATTCATCTTAGGTAGTTGATTAGGGTCACATTTATGTACTAATTGGAACTTCAATCCACATAGCATTATAGTGGACTGGTCAAAGTTAGTAGATTTGCCTGAGTTCTAGTTGAAACTTGCAATTGCAAAAGGAACCCTAGATTAGAAAGTAAACTATGAAATTGAAGGAATGTTAAATCAAAATAATTAATTAGATTAGATATGATGAGTAAATCCTAGTTTTAGTATCCATTGAATTCGTGTCTAGTTATTTAGTCTCTTAATTCTTTGTTTTCATTATTGTTCTTTTATTTCATTGTTTAGATAGAGTTTTGCATGTATCATTCTAACAATTGCCAACTTGTTGAGCATAGTCCTCAAGAGAAAAATCTCTATTTGACATTATATTACTTGTTTGATCTGTATACTTCCATATGCAAATTTGAGTGTATGCTAGACTGAGGATAAGTTTTTGGCATCATGTTTGAGGACTTTGTCTTGATATTGTAATATTTTGCCAATATCGATTAAGCATATTACTTTAGTTTAAATGATTTTCTTTTATTTTATTTTAAGAGAGCTTAGTCAATCTCAATCTGGTATTTACTACTGAATGATGCCTAGAAGGTTTTCAAAGGAATATTACTTCCTTTAAACCTAGAAATTTAACTCATATAAGCTATTTGATAAGGGAGGCAATGAGAGGCTTCTAACTAATCTTAGAAATGGCTAACAGTGAAAATCCTATAAATCCAATCATTCAAGTAACATCAAATATAAGTTGAACCAAGGTCTCTCAGGGAATTTGCTGTACCTGCAGTAGATGGCCTTCAGTTGAGCATACTGAAGCCACAGATCATTCAGATGATACGATTTTCAACTATGTTTAGTGGAATGTTTAGTGATGACCCAAATATTCACATCTTCAACTTCTTAGAAATTTGTGACACATTTCAACATAAGTGAGTTTGAAAATCTTAGCCATATGGCAAATTTTGAAACTCTTATGTTAAATGTCCATGATTCTAAGAAGTTGAAGATGTGAATATTTGGGCTGTCTCTTATACACATCTAGATGTGTATAAGAGACAGATCATGTATTGGAAAATGAAATGGAAATACTTCATGAGGCTTGGGAGGGATATAAAGAGTTCTGAATAACCAAAACCACATTTTGGATTGGTTTTCGTGATGGATATTCGGGCATGTTATTATACACTCTCAAACCACTATAAAAACAATAGACAGCACATAAATACACCAATTCATGTAAAGATATGCCTCAAGAAGCATATGACAAGTCAGAGAAGATGGAGAGCAATCTATCAGAGGTAAACTATTATTACTAGAAGGAGAGGAGTTCATCGAATAGGGATGATGGATTCACTAATAGCTCTTTCAACATATTCAAGGCAAGCCAATTAGTGATCCTTATGAAACAAATTAAGGGTATAAATTCAAAGAAACATCAACTTATCTAATTCCAATGCCTCTCATTTGTTGAGGCATTGGAATAGGTGCCTAGTGATGTGAAGTTCATGAAGGATATATTTTCTTGAAAGAAGAGGTTAGCTAATTTTAAGACTATATTGCCTTAGTAGAAGGGTGCAGTACCGTTCTACAGCAGAAGCTACAACCTAGGCCAATGGATCCACTAGCTTTACTATGCCATGCACAATTGGAACACAATTCATATGTAAGGGTTTATGTGATCTTGGTGCTAGTATAAATCTAATGCCAGTTTCAATTTTCAGGAAATTAAATATAGGAGAAGTGAAACCAACAAAGGTGACCCTTCAGCCTGCGGATCACTCATTGGAACATCTAAAGGCAATCATTGAAGACGTGTTGGTAAAAATAGATAAGTTTATATTTCTTGCTAATTTTACTGTCTTTGACTTTGAGGAAGATTTAAATATTCCCATAATTGTTGGTAGACCATTCTTAGTTACAGGTAGACACCTTTTGAAGTGCAAAAGGGCGAATTTACCATGGGAGTGAATGACGAGGAGGTAGAATTCAATGTTTTTAATTCTACAAAAATGTTTGACCAAGATGTGGAATGTTTAGTAGTCAACACAATACCAAGGAATGACAAAGAGGTGAAGTTTTAACAAAGAAAGTCAGATGGTGTATTTAAGAAGAAAGCTAATAGAAATATAGATGACAAAGCTAAGGAGTTCCACAACTACATCGAACACATGAGAACAAAAAAGAACTCCAAGATGAGATGATCTTAATGAATGTTAATACAAAAAGGACTTATATGCATACCACAAGTAGCAGATAGAAGCATGAGGAATACGCAAGGAATGATAGAGAATGTGTTTGTTTGAATAGAGAAGTTTATATTTCCAATGGACTTTGTAATAGTAGATTCGGAGAAAAACGGCTCCAACAATAATCTTAGGGAGACTATTTCTAGCCAATGCTTGAGCATTAATTTGTGTAGAACACGGAAGAGCAGTTATAAAAGAACATGAGTGGGAAATCTCATTTTATATGATGCAAATAAGAAGATATCCGCATGAGCATTTCACTTGTTTCAAAGGTGGCATAAGGAATAAAGTTGATGGCATCCGCAAGTGCGATTTGAAGAGCTCAATTACATAATCCCTTAGTTACATCTAGCTATAGATGTTAAAAGAAGCGCTTCTTGGGAGGCAACCCAAGTTTTTAACCTTGTACATTTTAAATTTCTAGTTACTGTGTACTTTTACCATTGTAATTTTGAGCTAATTTTTTGATGTTTAGTTGTTAAAATATAAGTTTGGAGGATATGATTCAGGACTCAAAAGTTGCATAAGGATGGAAAATTATCAACGAAAAGACGAAAAATCAAGCGTGGCCCAAGCTGCCCAGGCGTGGCTATGCTTGGGAGAGCCTAGCCACGTATAGCAGTTGCGCTTGCAACTAACGGCTGTGTGCAGCTTTGCCCTCAAGCTCTTAGCTGCACTTTGGCTGCCAAAATTAAGGGTCTAGGGTTGCAATTTCCAGCCCATTTAAGCCTCCTTATGTGCCTCTTCCAACTTCAAAACACTCCAAAATCTCCCAAACTCTTCTAAACCCTTCCTAACACAAAATCCACTTGATTTATACATGTAGTCTTGTATAAATTTCACAAAGAACTCCCTTTTTTTTTTGTGCAATTTTCAGCACATTAAAGAAGAAGGGAGTTTTTAACAAGAACATCAAGAAAGGTATTCTTGGAGGATTCTTCTTGCAACTCTCTTCCGTTGCAAGGAGTTCCAAGCATCTAGTTTGGTTACTTCTATCCTTTTATGTGTTATTAAATTTTGATTATTGCCTTTAATTGTGCTTTGATTAGTGAAATTGCTTGGTTAGATTTTCAAGTTTTCTAGGGATTGTGAGCTTAAATTTGCATAAGAAGAACTTGATTTTTCTTTATTTGAGTTAATTGGTGTTCTTTATCTTGTTCTTTACATATTCAAGATTAATTGAGCTTATTAATTTTATTTGAAATCATGGCATCTAAAGAGAAGAATTCATCTAAATCTAGTAGTTCTAAGCAAAAGTATAACAAAAATCAATTCCCTTTGGATAAAGCTTATGAAAAAATTTAAGAAAATTTCATTAATAGGAAGTTAATTCTTGAAAGATGGTTTAAACTTGATGTTGCTTGGAAACATAATAACCTCTTAAATGAAGTAGAAACTATGATTGAAAAGAAATGTTGGACAAAACTTTTGTATGCAACATGAGTTTGCCATTGAACAAATTGTTAGACAATCCTATGGAAATGTGCTTGAACCTATTAATGGGTAAGTCATTTTGGTTAGAAGCAAGAGAGTTCCTTGTATTCGTGAGTTGACTGATTATTTTGGTATTTCATCCGTTGATAGAGATTGATACACTAAGTACCAAAGGCAATATGATCCGGATTTAATAAAAATGTCTAAATTTCTTTTTAGTAGTGTTAATGTATCTTGGCATGTAGCTAAGAATGCTATGGGAGCAAAAAAAAAAAAAATCTTTTCCAATGAAATTTTTGTCCCCAATTACCATAGTTTGGTATAATTTTATCAACACTTCAATATTTCTGGGTTAGCATACAACAAATGTGACTAAAAATAGAATTGTGTTGCTATATTGCTTGCTAAAAGGGAAAAACATTGATATTGGTCGTGTAATTCATGCAAAAAAATTTTATACGGCTAGACCAAAAAGTAAGAGACTTTGTTTTCCTTACTTAAACTCTCAATTATGTTTTGATGCAAGAGCTCATGGAGATGAAAATGTAGACAAAAGGACAGCTACAAAGAACCCGATTGACATAATCGAGCACTCAAAAGGATGCAACCATGTTCTAATCAATCGTGTAAAGCAAAGGCATCAAGTTCAAATAAGCCTTAAACGCCAATCAAAGTTTATTGGGGTAGCTTGATGAAACTTTAACGATAATGGATCATCAATATCAACATATGAAGGCTATGAGACAATTAGTCCAAGACATTGGTGAAGTTTCAAATATTGATATTATAGAAGCTCTAGCTTTGTCGGCCATACCCACTTATGAGGAAGATAAGCAAAAGGAGGATGAATTGAGTGATGGAGCTGATGAAGAGTCAACGAGTATACTGGATGAAGAGGAAGATTAATGAAGCCACAATAAATCAGGAAAGTGTTGTTTTTGTCATTTGTCTTCATTATGATAGTATTTTTATGATAATTTTGGTGTGAAATATTGGGGACAATATTTCGTTTTAAATTGGGGATGTGTGTGTATTTTACACATCTATGATTGTGATTATATGTTATATGTTATTTTGGGAGTGTTGCTTTTATTTGTGTTCAACTTTGGTGGCATTTTGTGTTAACCTTTATGGTTTTCTTTGAGAAATTTTTTTCAAAAACACAAAAACTTGCGGAAAAAATTTTTTATTAATCTTGAGGATCTGACTGCATAAAAGATTTCCTATGTGTATAAGAGACAGTAGTAGGATTTTTAACCCTCTTTGCCTGAAGTATTACAAAGGTCAATGAACCAAAAAGACATTTTTCATTTTAAATATCTTGTTTATGTTCATTGACCTTTGTAATACGTGTCAAAGGTTTAAAAATGTTATAAAGTGGAACTAGTCTTGATACAATATTTGGATTGAAAATGAATATATGTTTCTGTACTTTTTGATCCCTTTCTTCATGAAGGAGTTACCACTATACACTTAAAATATATTCCCTTGAGTGAGGGTGTGAAAGTAAACTAATTTTTAAAGAGTGTTAATCATGATTGTCTTGCGATGTTTATTTTGCTTGTGATATTCGTTGAAATTGTGTGTGATTTATTCACTTACAAAGTATGAATAGATTTTGGGCCAAGGAAATGATTTAGACAAATTCTTCAGATCGTTTGAGCTATAAAGCTAACCTAATTGATATTTTATCCTTAGTGTCTAATAACTCTAGTAATTAGAATTATTTTGCCTCTAAAAATCATGCAATTTTGATTATGTTAGTCACATTTTAAGTGTTCTTATGTGTTTTTACTTGAATTTTATGTATATTAGTAGCTTTGATGGTCTTAGAGTCATATTAGGGATTTTGATAGTATTTATGCATTAAAATAGGCTTAATTGACATTTTAGTGGTTTTAGGTGCATATTTACTTAGTGATTCTTGGTGTATCTGTAGGAATTACTTGTAATTGTGTAGAAACTTGAGGAATGGAAGGAGAAAAGGACCAAAGATGCAATTGGAAAGAAATTGAAGACCAAAATCCATGGCTGATGGAGCTTCAACAATGCGGCGACAAAAATCAATGAAGAAATCTTACAATCTAGGTGTCAAGCAAGCATTCGAAACTTCAAGGAATGAACACCGCAATGACTAGATTATGGAAGTAAAGTTCATCACCATGGTTACCAACTAAAGGAAGACCTTGGTCAGCCTAAGATGAACACTACAGTTGAAAAATCCTAAGGAAGAAATCACCAATGTGGTCTTAGAAAATACTCAATGGATTGATCATTAGATTTTCAAACAACCCTATCTTGTACCATAAAAATACATAGTTTTAGCTATAGGTAGTTTAGTTGTAGTGCAATCTTAATTGTAGTGTACTTTAAAGTTTTTTTAGACTTTAAATCTCTCTTTAAATACAAGTCTTTTTATTTAATGACAAGATTACGTCTTTAATTTCTTCCAAGCTTAAATATTTTTACTTTTAATTTGGTGGGCTTTTTATTAATTCAAGTTGACATAAAATTTACCAATTTTCCATCTAAAATTCTTGCAACTAAAGTACTTAGATTTGTATAAGTATTCATATAGAAGAAGTTGAAGACAGTTTTATCACACCCAAACTATGTATTTTACACCATCTTTCATGAATTAACTTCCTGTCTTTAATCTATTAGAAATTAGTTTTTTTCATTAAGATTTTTCTTGAACAATTCTTAGTCTTACTCTAAATTTATTAGCATTTCTTAAAATCTCTTAAATTATTAAAACATGAAGATTTCTTAATTCTCTAGTGTAGTTAATGCTTTCTTAGCTAAAATCAGTCTAATGTTTTCTTCAACAAAGTACTAGTATAATTTTTACTTGCTTTCCTTAAATTAGCATTTAATTGCTTTATTACAGTAATATTCTATTTTCTTCCTTAAATTAGCATTTAATTGCTTTCTTAGACTATTTGTTTACATGCTTTCTGGACTAGTTTTAATGGCTTCTTATGGTTCTATTAGGCTCTCTAGTTTAGTAATGAGTGTTAATTTTTATTTGTTTAACTAGATTAGTTCTTTTACTTGCTTTCTTAGTTAATTGATTAAATTAGTGCTTAATTAATTACTTTCATACTTAGCAAATTTTATGCACAAGGTAGATGTTTATAAGAGACAGCATAAGACAATGGTGTTAAGTCTAGTACTTGGCATCCTCAATACTTGTGAGAACGATACTCACTCATTGCTCGTACACTCTTACCTCGTATACTCTATCAATCACTTAACCTTCATAAGAGATGTGTATAAGAGACAGAATATACACTTGTTTACATAAATTCCTCCCAGATAAGAGAGGTCTTTGTGCTTAAATTAATAACCGTTGTTGCCGGGATGTCATCCGGTAGCTAGGACAATATTAAATGCTTGTGGGCCTTTCTAGATTAGACGTTCTTTTTATTTTAGTTGTTTATTTTTAATTTATGTTAATTAGTGCTTTCTTTTTAATGTTTCTTTTGGTACTTCATCATTTGAACTTGACTTTATTATTAGTGTTGTCTTGTAGTTTATGGTTCTTGGAGAGAAATCATTACTACCATTGGATTTGGAGATAGAGAAAACCTTAACAATGATTTGGAAAGATAAAAAATTAGCACAAGAAGAGCAAGAACAATTTTAAATGGTGAGCCCTCAAAACAATGCAAGAATGCTTATAAGAGACAGTTGGGAATATGTAATAGGTGGTAATAGAAATGGGAGGTTGGCAATAATGGTCATGGGTTACAAAATTATGGAATACCTCTTCGAGACTATTACATACCTAATTTTGAAGTGCAAATTCAAGTATTGCTAGGATGCCAAACCAAGCAAATAGTTTTGAGGTCAAGCCAGGGTTAATCCAAATGTTCCAATCACATGCCATGTTCAGGAGAGGGCTAAATGAGGACCCATACACTCGCCTTATGAATTTTGAGGAGGTTCTTGATATCTTCCTATTTAATGGTTGTACTAGAATAGTGTACAAATAAGAGTATTCACTTTTTCCTTAAGAGAGCGAGCAAAATAGAGGCTCCAATCTCATGAACAAGGCACTTTTATCACTTGGAGTGGTCTTGGCCCGAAATTCCTAGTAACATTTCCCACTTTCAAGGGTGCACTAGATTAAGAAAATAAATCACTTCATTTAAGCAAGATGTGGGGGAAGGATTGAGTGAAACATGAGATCAGTTCAATGAGCTTCTTCGAAAGTATCCTCATCATGCAAATCCATTGTGGCTACAAGTACAAACATTTTATAACAAGCTTTTCATCATGCAATTTTGTTGTGGCTACAAGTGCAAACCTTTTATAACAGGCTTTATCAAGAAATAAAGTCCATTGTTGATGCTTTGGCAGGAGGCTCCCGATCTTTCAAAATACCAGATGAGGCTTAGAGGCTCTTAAACACTATGGCATCGAACTATTACCAATATGGTTGAGTGGCTCAACCCAATGCTCAACTAAATATGCAATTGCCTCAAGCACCTCAACCTAAAGCGCAAGGAGGTGTGCTCTAATTGAATCAGAATGATGCCTTGTTAGCACAAAATTGTATGATGGTGAATATGATGACCAATCTAACAAGAACACTGGAGAATGTTGGAAGAGGAATTGCAGTGAATGCCCTATCATCGCTTCCACAATTGCCATTAGTGTGTGATTTTTATTCCGATAACCATCTAAATGGGTATTGTGAAGGATCCTTGGAAGGAATGGAGCAAATCAATTATGTGAACAACCAAGCATCCTACCACCTTGGTCTCGAATTAGATTAATCTAACAATCAACACGGGTCTACGGTGGAAGATCAATGGACTGTATCACCATGGCCAACCTAACTAAATCTAGAGTTAGCTACTCTCTAAAATTGTTGATTTGCCAATGATTACCCAATTATTATGATTATTCTATTTGATGATCAAATTAATCATTACCATCGGAATTGGAATCATCCAACCTCAATCCACGACAAATTAGAAATTAATTGAGAGTATAAACACAAAAGAAAATATTGAAAGTATGTAAATTAGTGTAAACATTAATCTGAGAAAGCAATTAAAGAAAGTGGTGATTGAATGTGAACAATTAAAGAGCAGTAAAACTGAAATTAAATAGCATAAATAAAAGTCTAAGAAGGTTTGAGAAAGCTTCTCTAATAAAGAATCGCAAGTTCTTGATCCAAGTTGTCAATCGTGAACCATTTCTTAAACCCCTCTTAAAACAAGAAAGAAAATCTAGTCTAATCTTGCAGTCCCCAAAGGGAAGCTGAAAGAAAAACTTGTTTTAAGGTCCAAAAGACCCTTATTTATAGTTTTTAAGAGTTGCAAAGTGTGGGCTCCAGATAACTTTCGAAACGCACTATTACGGGCCTAAAATGGACAATCAGAAATCTAAAAAATGTCAAAATTGCATCGCGATGGTGAACCAACCGCATTCTGTGATTGATAGTCACAGACTATGAGAATACTTTTGTCCCATTCATAGTCTGCCAGTGTTTTCCTTATCCACTCGTAGTCAATGAGTGTCCCTTGACAGCCTTCACACAATGTACATCAATTGGATGCAACAATGAAAAACTTGTTATAGGCAAAACTGATGTGATTTATTCATACACGACTGTAGAACAAAATACACACATTAATATTTATAATTAACTCAAAAATAACACTTAAATACTGACAATAACTATTAACAAAAGACAAACAAGAATGCACAAAGACCTCTAATTCTGGGAGGAATTAGGTAAACAACCTAAACACAATCCTAAACAATTGGTTATTGAATCCTTTAACAATAAATAAAAAGATAAATGCTAATTTAAATAATATTAAATATACAATAAAGTTCTACACTAAAGATATATTAGCACAATGAAATGGAAATGCACGAAAGCAAACACATAAACCCTAAAAATGTCGAAACAATTGTAAAAACTGTATGAAAATGAGTAGGAATAACCCTAATTTCTTAGGGTTATAATTATCCTCCAACTTATGGTTTTGCTATTCCTGAGCCAATAAAAACAAATAAATATTCAGAACACAATAACTTTGGACTAAAACAAAACACATCCACCTAGGAATGGAAACACGAAAACTGGATTGAAGCAATTGTCTCGAGTTTTAGCTCGAAATCTGACCAACCACACAAAATATATGTTTTTAAGTATATTCATCGAATAGCAATAAGTATTAATATCAAGTAGACTTTCTAAGAAAAAAAATTCAAGAAGTCGACCAATATGGGCCACATTACGTAAAGCATCTCGACTTCTCACAACCAACTTGAAAATTCTCGAGATTACAAACTGTAACCATCAATACAATGGAGAAATATTGGTAGAACTTTAAAATGTTGATCATGAAAATTACACACAACGGTCGAGTACCAAAAACCATTAAAACCATTTAGCTCGAAACCATAAATGTAAATTTACATCAATTCTTTATGATGACCTTTTATTTGGTTCATTTTCTTTTCTTTTTTTAATTATATTTTGAATTTGGTCAAAAATTAGTTATCCAAATTCATGAATGCGCTTAATGACTTCAAAAAAGGTAGAGAGTTTTATTAAAATAAGATTGATATATAAATAATGCATCAGTTTGAAAATATAAATTTAGTTATTCAACTAAAAAATATTTATTGATAATTATTATAATTAGCTTTGTTTTTAACTTAATTTGTACAATTGTTATATTCTTATACATCAATTCATACTTAATTATATTATTAAATTAGTATCCATAAATCACATTAAATAACTTGCAAGAATTAATTTATTAATACTTGCAAGTTACATGACATTATAGTATTGTACGTAATTATATTGCTCATTATTCAATTGAGTTAAATGTTTTTTTTTTACTGATTTTTCTTATTTTTTTTAATCATTTATCAATAAAAATTCACTTAACATATCAAATTACATGGCAAAAATAAAACAAAATAAAGAAAAATTTGCTTGAAAAATAGGTTTTTGTATAGGATTTTGGCTCAACGTAGAAAATTCTTGAGATTACAAACCTATAATCAACAATACAATAGAAAAATATCAGTAGAACCTTAAAACCTTGATCATGGAAATGACACACATTTAGCCCGAAACCATCAAACACAACTTTATATCAATTCTTTATGACCACCTTTTTTTGGTTCATTTTTTTTTCTTTGGTAAATGCAAGACACATTTTCATGCAAGCTACCTTTTCATTTCCATTTACCATGCTTACACACTTTACGTTAACCAAGCCATTTTTTCCTTTTCAAGCTCATTGGAGCACACAAGGAACTAGCCATGGATTAATGCACTATGCTGCAATTAAGACGCAAATAACTGCAATAGAACCCACTGCCATGCCATGCACTAACACACAAATGAGCGAGCAAAGGTCTATTTCATTTCAAATCCTTTCCATTGATAAATCATAGGAAAATAATCTCCACAATTTGCAGATAGGTATTGTCAACAAGAACATTTCATGCAACTCCTTTCTAATATCAATCACAATACCCATTTAGATGGCAGAATGGAATATAAATCCTAGTTTCACCCATTCAAGAAAATTAATGATGCATATGGTTAAGTAGTTGAAAAACACTAGGTTATAATATCAATGGCAATTAACATCAAGCCAAATAATAATGTGCCATTCTACCATAACATCACAAAACAGTAATCACAAAATACAAAAACCTCACTAAACTAAAAGAAAAAAAGACTATGTACACATCTAGATGTGTACAATAGACAGTCAAAGAGGGTATATAAATCTTAAAGGCTATTGTCTGATAGTTAGAGAGTCTTTTAAACAATCATATCCTTAAAACTAATAAAATAAAAAGTCACACTCAAAATATAAAATCTTTTGAATTTTTAGAAGTTTTTTTTGTGTTTTTTTTTTCAAAACACAAACTAAACCTAAAATATAAAACAACACATAAACACATAAATATAGCTGAACATAACACTAGTGAACCACTTCTAACATATTGGGATAATTAGTAAACTCTATGAGATGAGGAATAATATGCATAAAAGATGAATGCGAAAACAATCAGATGATTAAAATTCAACTTAAAACATGAGTTTCACTTTAAATCATGCAAAATTACTCACAAAATACACTGAAAACCTTACATATCATATGATTTAACTCATAGGAACACAGGACTTAACGAAAACATAAAATCTAGGAACTTATTTTCCTTTTTCCAACTAACACAATAAATATAATTAGAAGTCATTGGACTACACATTTGTTCAACAATTAAAAATAAAAGGCCATTAACAAAGATTAACGGGGTTTATCACAAACAAAGGTCACAAATGCCTAATTCATACTCCCAACTTAGTTCAAAGGCTACAAGATTTTCAAAAGGATTCAATAACCAAGAAAATTGGAAGATCAAACCAAGCAGTTTTTTAATTGCATGTGCACTACTCAAATTTTGGTACAACGAGAATGTACCAAAAACTAGTAATTCCACAATCAAAAAACAAAACTTAGGTCATAAGTTCAACTAAAATTTATGACAATCTCAATTTCATCAAATAAGCATAAAATACCTTATTTTTGTCTTGAGCTAAACACATATTATCCAAGCATAATAACTAGCAATAGACAACACAAAACACATAAAATTAAGTAGTCACAAGGCTTCAAACCTTTATTACCCCACCAGATTCTTAAACTAAAGCACATAAATAATTAAAACATAAATAAAAGTAAAATTAAAAGAAGATCTCCCCTATTAAAGTCAAGGAGTCTTGCCAAGAATGTTGTAGTCCTTGCTCAGCTGTCTAAATTGTGTAGTACATCCAAAATTACTAAGGACAGATGAAATTCTGGCATAGTTAGTCACCATATCCCTAATACCTTTTAGTAGATACCCTGCATCTTCCACTACTCGAGCCAACTTTATCAACACACCGGATAATACCTTTATGGACTGTGTGATAGGATGATACAATCAATTGTTTGGTTCTTCATTCCTTATGCTCCATGACTCGGTCATTCCTCAAAGTTACCCTCAAGGTGACCATCCTCTCGCTCATTTGTGATTAGTGTAGAAGTCCCTTGAACTTTACCCACTAACTGATTATTCCTACTAGTTTGAGTAGCTGGTTAGGAAATCTCTTTATAGATTTGTCTTCGTGCTCGAAAGTCCTCGTTAGCTCCTCCATACAGGCAATCATCTTCCTTTCAATCTTACAATATAATCTTCTTCTTGGGTTGATGGTGGTTGAAACCTAGGCTCATCTTCTGTATATAGTCTACTTGATTCACGTGCAAGCTCGTCTATCTGTTTGGTAGCTTTAATCAATTTGGACAATAATGGTTATTGAATCTCAGGGGCTCATTTTGTCCATATCTAGGCTCTTGGTATGTTGGAAAAGAATAAAGGCATTCTTGGTAGGTTGAGAAAGAATTTGGATGGTCGGACCACCCTATTTGTTCATCACAAGCACAGGATCATATTGGTATGCATATTTCTAGTTAGCATGGTTACCTGCAAAAGAATCTTACAATATAAACTATTAAAAGAAATTGTATTAGCACGAAATTTACTTATTTGTTCTAAGATGACATCTAATAAGTGGATTAACATATCATGATAACCAATCTTAAATGCATACAAAAAAACATAAGAACCATGCTCAATGGTCCTTTCTCCATAATCACAAGGATGATAAAATCCTCAACATGATCAAGTCTAATTCAATCCTTGCATGTTCTTATAAGACTAATACAAAAACAAAACACAAAAACAAGTAGTGACACAAAAGCACAAGAAAAAAGAAAATGGGAGAGTTTAAACTAGTAGCTAGCCCAAACTATCCAGTAGAAAGAGAAATCTTTTTGGATTTTTCAATTATAGAAAGATAAACCAAAAAAAAGGAAAATTTTTTGGTTTTTTTTTTTTGAAATATTGGGAACATACAATGACACTAGCACAAATAAAACAAAAATTACACTTCAAAGTAGTATTCTTGCCAAATTATGCCGACATTGCCAAAGACCCAATCCCTAGCAACGGCGTTAAAAACTTGATAAGTAAAATATCTAGTTACAAAATTTATAATCACCAAACTCTAGTATTAACTATATAACACATCACAAATTTATGGGGTCAAATAGTATATAGCAGAAGTATGGGACGAACCCATAAGGATTTGTTTAACAAGTACTAGTTATTTGGTTTGAACGTTATTTGAAGAATCGACAATAGGAGAGAGAGTTAAATGAACTAGACTTAAAGACTTCAAACTAAAATTCTTGATTTTGATTAATTCAATCAGTTAATTGGTCTAATTATAATGCATGGAAGTTCAATTTTCTTTTATCAATTCAACCCAAAACCTTCAATGATTAAATCATATCAAATTAATGATCCAGGGAAAGATGCCTCTATATCCTAGATTAATAAATTTGAGTTCTATCTGTATGGAATTATTGGGAACTATATTGTGAACTAATTAACTAATTAGTTACCTTAGTCTCAAATTAGATTAATTTATACAATCTAGATGTGTCTAGACGATGATTATATCAATCAATTGTGTCAAGAGCCAACCTAGATGTGTCTAGAGTTAGCTGCTCTCTAAAATTGTTGGTTTGTGCCAACTATTACCCAATTATTATGATTATTTCAATTGATGACCAAATTAATTATTATCCAATAGAATTGGCATCATCCAACCTTAATCCACAACATATTAGAACATAATTGAGAGCATAAACATAAAAGAAAACATTGAAAGTAATTAAAGAAAGCGGTGATTGAAAGTGAACAATTAAAGAGCAATAAAACTGAAATTAAATAGCATAATAAAGATCTAAGAAGGTTTAAGAAAGCTTCTTTAATGAAGAATTGCAAGTTGTTGGTCCAAGGTTATCAATCTTGAACCTCCTCTTCAATCCTTCTTGAAAAAAGAAAGAAAACCTGTCTAATCTTGTAGCCTTTGAATGAAGCTGAAAAAAAACTTGTTCTCGAGGTCTTAAAGTTTCTTATTTATAGTTTCTAAGAGTTACAAAGTATAAGACATATTTGAATAAGTTTCAAAACGCACTATTACAGGCCCAAAATAGAGACCCAATACTCTATAAATCATCAAAATCACGTAGCAGCATTGAAGGACTACAGATTGTGATTGATAGTTCTAGATGTGTAGAAAGCTTCAGTTATGCTCATGGTTTGCGAGTGGCCCCTAACAGCTTCGTGTGGTTTTGCATTTTTGCTTCTAAAATTCTCGTCCGACATCCGATTGACGTATTGTTTGTTCCTACAAGACTGTGGAACAAAAAACACACATTAATATCTATAATTTAACTCAAAAATAACACTTAAACATTGACTACAAACAAAAGACAAATAAGAAGACACAAAGACCTCTAATTTCAGGAAGAATTAGGTAAACAACCTAAATACAACCCTAAACACACATACATAAATATAATTTAAATAAAATAAAATAAATACTAAAATAGTACACTAAACATCTATTAACACATAGAAGCTGAGATGCACGAAAACAAACACAAACTCTAAAAATGCCGAAACTAATGCAAAAACTGTACAAAAAGTAGTAGGAATAATCCTTCTTTCTTAGGGTCATTACACCACACCAAAGAAATCCTCAAGCCAACTTCCAACACCCTCAACCCAATTCCCCTTACCAAAACAATCAACAAAGTTCCTCATATCAACATCCTAACCCACTACAACCCGTGTACAATAGAATGTTGCTCAAAACTTCAATTGGGAGGGAAATGATATACAAACTCAACTTATACGAAAATGAGAAGCGAACTCGAAGCCTTAAGAAGGAAGAAGGAAAATATGAGAGAGTTTGAGAATTTGAGGAGAGAAAATGAAACTCTTAGGAGAGAACGTGACGCATTTGTGAGGAATCAAAGAGCTTCAACAAGGAACTTGGAAACCGAATTGGGTCAAGTGGAAAGACAAGTGAATGAGAGACCAATGGGATCACTTCCAAGTGACACTACTCCAAACCCACGACAACATGTTCAAGTAATAATTCTTAGAAATATGTAAGGAATTGAACAACCAAGTGGTTGAATAGGTGAGCAAAGAGGTGAAAGAACTTGAAAAAATCATCCAGCATGGAGAAGAAGGTGAATCCTCAAAAGGGAAAGGTGAGATGATTGATGAGCAACAGAAATACCAAGTCCCTTTTGAAAGAGTTGATGAATTCAAAGACATCCTTTGGAGCCTAAATAAACATTCAAATTCCATTTTCATGAGGGCCAAAGGATGAGAGCATAGAAAAGAAATTCAAGAAATTCTTAGAGATGTTGAAGAAGATTGAGATTAATATCCCATTCGTTGAGGCATTGGATAATATGTCGATCTATGCTAAATTTATGATGCAAATGCTAACTAGAAAAAGAAAACTAATGGGGGATGAAATCTTGTGTAGATCATTGAGGTTTAGCATAATAATTCAAAAGAAACTCCCACCAAAATTGAAAGATCTAGGTTCATTTGCTATTCCTTGTGAAATTCGGAAGTTGGCTTAGAGAAGGCATTGTGTTCAATCTTGGGGCTTCCATCAATTTAATGCTCTTTTCCTTATATAAGAATTTGATTAGGAGAGGTTTGAAAGCGACAAATGTGTCCCTTCAATTAGCATATCGAAGTATCAAGCAACACGCTGAGATAATTGAAGACATCATAACGAAAGTGAGGAAAGTGTTCTTACTAGCCAATTTTATTGATCTTGAAATGGATGAAGATGACAACATGCTAATTATTCTTGGAAGACCATTCTTGGTGACTAATTGATGTGCAAGAAGAAAAACTCCAATTGAGAATCAATGATAATTCTCTTCAGTTTCCTTCAGTATATGATGACATCATGTGAGAGGGCATGATTGATGAACTTGTTGAACATTTTTGTAGGGGCAACTTGAACGAACCTCCATTGAAGATGGAACTTCCGCAAGACAATGAAGAATGTGATGATGAAAGTGACATCCAAGCTGACATGAGTATGAAAGAGGAAGTTCTATCATTAGAAAGAGAAGAGTTCATCAAAGAAAGTAAAGGTAAATGAGGGTTTCCCATCAATGAACCCCCAAGGTTGAGTTCAAACTTCTACGCTCTCACCTTTGCTATGCCTTATTGGGGAAAATGAAATGTTCCCCATGATTGTTAGTGCTTAGAATTCTAGTGAAGAGCTATCTAAGTTACTTGTTGTGTAGAGAAAACACCGAAAGGCTCTTGCTTGGAACAATAGTGACATTAAGAGGATAAGCCCAACCATTTGCATGAACAAAATTATTTTGAATGATGATTTCAAAACTAGTAGGCAACCTCAAAGAAGTTTGAATCCTATTTTGAAGGAGGTAGTTAGGAAAGAAGTTTCGAAACTCCTTTATGCCATGATTATGTATCCCATAAGTAATAATGAATGTGTTAGTCCAACCCAAGTTGTGCCTTCTAGAAATGAATTGATACCTTTTTGAAATGATAACGATGTGGTAAATTTGTATTGATTTTTGAAAACTTAATAAAGCCATAAAAAAGGATCATTTCCGATATCCCTTTCATTGATCAAATGTTGGAAAGTCTTTTGAAGCATGTATTTCACCATTTTTTAGATGCATACTCGGGGTACTTTCAAATTTTCATAGCCCTAGAGGGCCAAGGCAAAACCACATTCACTTGTCCTTATAGAATGTTTGCCAGTTGGCATATACCTTTTAATTATGCAGTACTCCAAGCCCATTTCAATGGTGTATGTTTGCAATCTTCCATGATATGATTGAAAAGTTTATTGAAAATTTCATGGATGACTTTAGCGTTTTCAAGAATTCATTTGATGCACGCTTGCATAATTTATCACTTGTGCTTGAGAGGTGCGAAGAGACTAACCTTGTTTCAAATTGGGAAAAATGTCATTTTAGGTGAATGAAGGGATAGTTCTAGGACACAAGGACTCTTCCAAAGGAATAGAACTGGATAAGTCCAAAGTGGAGGCAATAGAGAAATTACCTCCCCCATGTAATGTTAATAGAGTTAGGAGCTTCTTTGGTCATGCTTATGGCTTTTCATCAGAGATTTATTAGCAATTTCTCGTGTTTCCAAACCTCTTTATGCCTTATTGCAAAAGGATGTTCCATTTGTCTTTGATAATAATTGTTTACATGCTTTTAATGTGTTGAAAAATGCTTTGATCACCGATCTTGTTTTAGTTGCTCCCAATTGGGATTTACCATTTGAATTGATTCGAAATACGAGTAAGTATACCGTAGGATCAGTTTTGTGTCAAACGATAAGCAAGGTCTTGTATGTTGTCTACTATGCTAGTCATACATTGAGAGGGCCCCAAGTGAACTATTCTACTTCTAAGAAAGAACTCCTTGCTATTATTTTTCCCTTTGATAAGTTTAAGGCATATCTTTATTGGGAGCAAAGTGATTTTGCATACCAATCATTCAGCTCTAAAATACTTGTTTTTCAAGAAATGATGCTCAACCTAGACTTATTAGATAGATTTTACTGTTATAGGAGTTCAATTGGGAAGTGGTTGATAAAAATGGAAGTGAGAATACCATCGTTGACCACCTCTCAAGGATTGAAGGGCCAATAGGAAGAAGCCAAGAAGATTTACCCATACAAGAAGCAATTCTGGAAGAACAATTTTTGAAGGTTGAAGAGTCTACAACTTGGTATACCGATATTGTTAACTCTCTTGTAGCCAAGGTGATCCCTTCAACTATGGATGCAAAATAAAGGGAAAAGTTTCTTTTGAAGGACAAATATTTCTTTTGGAAGGATCCTTTCCTAGACCATCGGTACAAGGATCAAACCATTAGGAAGTGTTCCCAAAAGAAGAAGTGGTAAACATTCTTCATCATTGCCACTTATCACCGATGGGAAGACATAATAGATCACAAAGAACAACGGCTAGGGTTTTGCAATGTGGATTCTTTTGCTCAAGTCTATTTAAGGATGCAAGGGACGTTGTCTTGCAATGCAATGAATATCAATGAGTAAGAAACATTTCAAAGAGGAATGAGATGCCACTCAACAATATTCTAATCTTATGAAGTGTTCAATGTTTGGGAATTGACTTTATGGGACCTTTTCCAATCTCCTACAATAACAAGTATATCTTGGTGGTGGTGGATTACATTTATAATGTGTTGAAACCGTTGCATTACCTATCAATGATGCTAACGTTATTGTAAACTTCATGAGGAAGAACATCTTTGTTATGTTTGGGGCACCTAAAGCCATAATAAGTGATAGAGGAATGATACACAAAATATCTAGTTATAAAATTTATAAACACCTAACTCTACTATTAACTAGATAACGCATCACAAGTGTACAGGGTCAAATAGTATATAGTAAAGTAGGGATCAAACCCATTCAAGGATTGGTATTGCAAGTACCGGTTCTTTGGCTTAAATGCTATTTGAAGAATCGATAACAGAAGTGACTTAATTAAGCTAAACTAAAATTACAGACTTTAACTAATGACAATAATGGATTAGGGTTAAGACTACGCAATTGCCAATTTTGATTTATTCGTTCAATTAATTGGTCTAATTATAATATATGGAAGTTAAATTCCCAATTATCAGCCCACTCCCGAATTTCGTCGATTGGGTCCTATCAAAGTAAATAACTAATGGTAGATTCGTCTATATTCCAGATTAATAAAATCGAGTCTTATTTATGTGGAATTATCATGAACTAATTAATTAATCCACACACTTTGATCACGAATTAAATTAATCTAACCATTAAAACGGGTTTATGAAAGGGGGTCAACTTCCAAGTTATCTCAGAAAATCTAACCAAAATAAGAATTAGATACATTCTTGATTTGCCAATTTATTACCCAATTCTTATTATTATTTCAATTGATGATCAAGTTAATCATTACCTAAAGAAATCGGCATCATACAACTTTTATCTATAGTATTTAGAACATGAATGGAAGGAATTATACCCACTTTGCTCCCAAACAAGTAAACTAGTTAAACAATAATTTAAGAAATCGAATAAGAAAGCATTGATTGAAGACGAATAATTAAAGTTCAAAGTTATAAAACTGGAATTAAATAGAATAATAAAGATCTAAAAAGGTTTAAACTTGCTTCTGTAATGAAGAATCATAAGTTCTTGGTCCAAGATTGTCAATCTTGAACCTCCTTTTCAACTCTTCTTAAAAAAGGAAAGAAAATCCTAACGTAACCTTGAAGTCCCCCCAAAGAGAAGCTGAAAGAGAACTTGTTTTGAGATTATAAAGATCCCTATTTATAGTTTATAAGAGTTACAAAGTGTAGGGGTTTGAAACATACTAAAATGGGCCCAAAATAGACATCTAGATCTCTAATCACGTATGTCGCACCCCTGACCTGAACTTGTTATACACATGTCTTTTGCTATATCCGTAAAACAATACTCCCATGAATACAAGGCATCAATCATAAATCCAAACCAAAACTACTAAATCAAGTCATAATGTTACAACATGCAAGGTCAAATTATTCTAGCTTATGAACTACTTAACATCTACTAAATCTAGTACAATCCTTCTACTAAACAACCTTTACAATCTTCTTTGTCCAGGTGTGTTTAAACTTCCACCTCTATGATAACATACTTGTATTCATCATCTGTATAAAAATATAAGGAATAGGGAGAGCGACAAGTCACCCAGTAGGTAGCACGTATGCCCTGCAAGATCATGCAGTTACATACATATACATTTCACTGAGACCTGTAAATGTATAAGACGCTTATGTGTATGACTCTGTTGGGGTTACACATTGGTGTTTCTTATACACATCTAGATGTGTATAAGAGACAGGCTCTTCGAAAGATTTATGTAAGTCTTAAATAAATCATAAGCATGTACTTTTTAGGTAATCTATGACACTTTACAAATCATTTACAAATCATGTACAATTTATGGAGGTTCAAACAATACATTCTTTCATTGGCTCTAAGTATTCAACATAGTGATTGACCCTAATAGAAAAGATTTTCAAGAGGTTTCCTAGGAATCACTTGACTTATCATATATCGTTTAGAGCCTTTGTTGTCTAATCATTAATGTTTATCCAATTGACACCTTTTCTGGCCCCTTCCGGCGGATCAAGATCTTCGTGGATGGAGGATTCGTTCAACATTGATGTGCTCTTGGATTCGTGGTCTAAATCAATGGAAGGAGGGTTTGCACTTCATACAGATCCAAAATCATGCATATATCACATTTCTATAACTTAAAAATTGAGCAATTCAAATAGTCATACATGATTTAGATTTTCATACTCAAATAATTATTTCATAAAATAATTTGGAAGATGTGCAAGTTTAAAAATCCATTTAAAAAATATACAAGTTTGTAAAACAATTTATAAATAAAAGGGTAAGCATCATTTACCGTAGTATACTAAACAACGATGTTATTGTACTTGTTCCTTTTCAGTATTTCTTATCAAAGATTCATTTTTTCAACACTTAGTACATGTTCATCATTTATTTAAATTATCCTATAACAATTCCCTGAGTAGTGAACTTATATTAGTCTATATTTGTCCTAAGATTCATATTTGAGAATAATATTTCCTATAGTATTATATAGTTTTCTTGTAGTAAAAAGATACTTTGAAGTCACTGTTATAACTTTGTATGACTTTTATATGATTGAGAAAACTCATTTATAATATTCGAAAAACTTCTTGGACTCCACTCCAAATAAACAAAACATTTTTGGTAACTTTATAAATCAATTGGGGCTTTTACAAGACTCTTAAGACACTTGAAGATATTCTAGTCAATTTTTAAAGTCGTTGGGGCCGTTAGGTACTTTATAGAATGTTTGAGGGGTCATTCATTAATTGCATTGAACCTTTAGGGATCTTTTTATAAGATTTACAAAAACTTTCACATGTCTATGTGAGATATAAACAAACTACAGGGATCCTTATGTAATTCTAGATTACTATTTTGGACTGATGGGGTCATTTGAAAAATCACCCGGGCTTCTATAATTTCGGAAACTCAGAAGGGCTTAATCTGCCTCCATAAAAATTTCTTTGGGCTTTTGTAAAAGTCCTTCAGTATGTAACTTTTGGGGTTATGATGGAATTTCATAAACCTTCCCTCTAACTTCATCTTCTTTCGTCCGATTCTTCTTCCCTCTTGCTACAACTTTTTTCCCCTCCTTTCTCCTTCAATTCTCTCTCTCTCATATCTCTTCTCATTTGTTCGAAAATAACGCTGGTGGCCAACCACTTACCATTGGCCTTTTCTCTCCTCAGCATGGCCAAGCCTTAGTTGCTTCTCAGCTCTGATGATAGCTATCCGTTATCCCTCCATATCAACTGGCACTCAACACTGGTCATGAATCTGACCATAGACAAGGCCAAGATCTGCATCGCCTGACTATTTCCCTGGTGAGCATATCTGATTCTCAGTTTTTTTAATTGTTCCAAAGACAATTAATCTAATATTCATATTTTCAAAAATCTTATTTTAGTAAATAGTAAACTTCTAATCTTCAAGAAAAGCTATTGATGCGAACCCCGTGCGCAATTGTCTTGATGCCACGAAACCCAACAATTCAAGATTGGCACCAATACCCCAAGGATCGACTCCAAAGTTGGTCACACGAATTTGGACAGCAAACACACAAACAAGAACAATAAAAAACACACAAGAATCAAGCAAGAATTCAACCCGTTGTCTATAACAAGACAAGAACCAAACTCGTAACAAGATTTAAAGTGAGAATTGATCCGTTGCCTATATGAATCAGAATTGACCCGTTCCCCAACTATAAGTCGGTTAGAACAATCACTGTTGCTCAAGCGATGATCCCAACAAAGTCTTAATCCAAAGACCAAAAGAAAGAACTTTTTCCTCACGAAAAAGATGAATATTATTGATAAAAATCTGCTGAAATTCGTCCATATGATGAGGCCTATTTATAGGCTCATAGAAATCCTAAAAACTAGCTTAAAAACTCCTAAAAAGTTTGACCTATGTTTATCCATAAGTGGCCCCAAGATTTGGGCTAAATGGGCCTTATTAAGGCTAATTAATGAGCCTAAAACTAAGAATTAAATAAACAAACTAAACCTGACTTAAACCCAACTAAAACCCCAACTTAAAACCAACCCAATTTACATAAACTTAAACTACTATTGTGCTTTACATAATAAAGACCAAACTAAAATAAAATTGAAAGGAAATTCAGTCTTCTTGCACTTAAAGGATCTCCACTTGTGCTTTACTTTGAAGAATTGGGCATCATGTAATAATGAATTCAAGATAGTCCAATCCAACTCGATCAAAATACCACGAATGTACTCCAATCTTGGCAAGAGTGAATCCATGCTTGCTCCATCTTTCATTTCCTCATCTTGACACATTTTCAGGCTTTTCGGATCCATATCAGATATGAATAGTTTTATTTTTTCTTTAGAGAAAGAAAATCTATCTAACCACTACCGATTAATCCTAAATTTACTTTAACAACATTCTAGGCTAATATTCAGATAAAGTAATTAACTAATATTCAAAATAATTAAATGTCTATTTTCCAAAATGTTAAACACGAAAATAAATAATTAAGGAGTTGCTAAACAAAAAGAATACCAACCTCTAAGATAGCTGAAATTCTCTATAAGGTTTGCAGAGTAGTAATACCGTCAAATTTTCTTTTTTTGCTTTAATAATTTGTATACACACACACACACTCAAATCATTACTTGCAGATATGTATTAACAAGCAATTGTATGGAAATTAAGATACTACTATTCTAGTTATTTCCTCCCTTAGAACTCTTGTAGACTTTTATCTTCCACTAGACTTAGGTCTTTTAAATCAAATTATTAAAGCAAAAAAAGAAAATTTGACGGTATTACATTCTGCCTCTTTTATAAAAGTTTCATCCTCGAAACTTACTCACTTAACATCATGACAAACTCTAATCTTATTGATCACTTAGTCGATCAATCAAAAAGTGAATTACTACTCTATTCATCAAACATATTAATAATTGCACGCTTGCCATCCAAAGGATAATACTCTAATGTTCAAGTTTTGTATATGTTCATTCTTTGGTGTATTTAGATGTTTCAACCACAATTTTAAAACCATAGAGCCGATCTCAATAAGGTTGATTCGGCTATTGGGTCAAAATGTAAAAGGTATTAACAAACTTCTTAGAAATATGTATCCAAATGATTCATATCAAAGTCCAAAGAGCATTAAAACAATGTCCAAGTCCAAGAGATCATATATGTAGGCATAAAGTTTAATATTAGCGTAGCTATTGTCATGTCCTTCAAGCCACTAGTCTCAAATTCAATCATAGCATACACTCTAGCATTGTCTTTGGGATTGGCTGCTATCAGTTCGACTATCTTTTCTCCTCTATTCCTCATATTTCTTGGACATTCCCTCATTTGATGTGCAATTTCACCACTCAAAAACAAGCTCCCAACTTTAGTCGGCATTTAACAAAGTGATGTCTATAGCAATGGATACACTCAACTATATTCTCATTCACATTATTCCTAGCCTGTAACGGCGGTTGTGTTCCACGCTTTCTCTTATGTATTGTAACCAATTAACCTGCCATGAGTTTGTTTTTCTTGCTATTGCTTCCACAATAGGTTGGGGCTTCTATCCCTTGTTCTCTTCCTTGACCCTCTTTATATCAGCTTCTGCTTTCACACATGTATTAAATATATCATCAAAATTAAAAGCAATAGCACTCGAAATCCTTGTCTGCATTTCTAGTGCAAACCCTGAGGATAAAAACACGATACTGAACACCAATATTGTGTTTGTGGAACCCGAATCATATGAAAACACAAGATAATTCCTACTTAAAAGATTTAGACCTTTTGGTTAGCAAACCAAGAACCTAAAGTACCTGTTCTCAACTGTACGAGATACCGACCCATTACCTATAATGACACATAAGAACCAATCATAAATTTTTGTGGCAACTACAAGCCACATCTTCCAAACAGAAAAACCTAAACAAATACCTAAAACAAAACCCTATGAAAACATGAAAAGGAAAGTCTTATAAAACTAGATTTAAGAAATACAGCTGATAGATATTAACATGGAATTTGGTGTCGCGACATCGAGACAAGCTTTATGTTGACCGTATACGAAAGTTTAGAGTTGAGGTCACGACATGGACATTAGAATCACATTTTTGAACATTTTAAACTTCCAAAACATTGACTGTCTTTAATCCTTGAGCCCTAATGACTTCTTGGTCCCCATTGTTGAAGAACAAAGCTTGTTGGTCCACAATCTCTTTGACGAAGCTCAACATGGCTTGTTGCAACTTCTTAGCCCTCGAACGCATGATTGGTCCAAGTGGCATTTGAATGTTATAACCTCCTTGCACAACTCCACCACATGCTTGGATCGTGTCCGCATCTTTTCCCTCTCCTTTAAAGGATTCGACGCCTACATCAAAATCAAATGGAGAAAGATCACTCACATTAAACTCACCATGTAGAAGATCGATCTTGTAGGCATTGTCATTAATCTTCTCAAGCACTTGGAAAGGATCATCTTCTCAAGGATCCAACTTCGGCTTCCTTTGGTTTGGAATCCTTTCTTTACGAAAGTATACCCAGACCCAATCTCCAGGTTTCAATACTACTTGTTTCTAACCCTTATTAACTTTTGCGGTATTGTGTTGACTCATCTTGAGCATATGCTGCCTCGCTGGTTCATGAATAGATTTGATCATCTCAGCACTTTTCAAAGTGTAGAGCTCCTTATCATAGGTAGATTAGTTCAACGTGGCTCCACTCAACTTCTCACTGAAATATACAAGGGGATGTTTGTCTTGCATTAACACAACACCTACACCAATACAACAAGCATCACATCCTACTTCAAAAGTTTTGAAAAAATCTAGTAGAAGTAAAACAAGAGCAGTAGACAACTTAACTTTTAAAGTTTGGAAAGCGTATTCTTGTGCTTCATCCCTTTTAAAGCCCATTTCTTTGTTCTATATCATGATCTCAATTAGAGGGAAAGCTATTATGTTGAAATCTTTCACAAACCTGTGATAAAAACTTGCTAAACCATGAAAACTTCTCACTGCATGAATGTTAGTAGGGGTTGGCCAACCACCAACGGCCTTGATATTTTCTCTATCAACTTCAATTCCCTAACACTAACAACAAAATCAAGAAAAACAATTTTATTCAAGCAAAACGAACAATTCTTATGGTTAGCATAAAGTTGTTCTTTTCTTAAGATCTTAAGTACTAAGCATACATGTACAAGATATTCATCTAGGGATTTGCTACATATCAAAATATCATTAAAATACACAACAACAAATTCCCCTATGAACTTATGCAAAACATGATTAATCAACCTCATGAAAGTACTTGGTGCATTTCTTAGACCGAAAAGCATGGCTAACTACTCACAAAGTCCATATTCGGTCATATATGTAGTTTTCCATTCATCTCATTTTTTCATGCAAATTTGATGATATCCACTTTTCATGACATTAATCAATTTTAGTCAAAACTTTAGCACCATACAACTTATCTAACATGTCATCTAGCCGAGGAATAGGATGGTGATACTTTACCGTAATGCAGTTTATCGCACGATAATTGACGCACATACACAATGTTCCATCAGGCTTTGGCACTAGAATACTGGCACAGCACATGGACTCATACTCTCCCACACGCACCATTCAGCCATTAACTTTCTACTTGCCATTGAATTTTCTTCATTTTCTACGAACTAGCTCTATAAGCGAGTCTATTTGGAATGACTGCTCCGAGCACAAAGTCAATTTGATGCTCAATTCCCCTAATAGGTGGCAACGTAAAGTAAATCTCCTTAAGAAAAACATCCACAAAATCCTGCAAAAGAGAAATAAAAGATCTCAGCATGGTCGGCTCAAGGTCAGTTTGCACCAAATAATTTTCTTTAAAATGAGTAAAACACAGGCAAATTAGTAGCTTGCATGGTCTTCCTAGCAATAAGTAACTAGCTTGCATGTGGGAACAACATCACACAAAATCTCTGATAACTCTAGTAAACTAGAGTTATTTTCCTCTAAATTATGGTATTTTGATAGTTTAAATCCCGAATTTTGGGTAAGTAATTGAAGATTTTAGTTAATTTCTTTCATATGTGTTTGTATTTCCGTTCTTGATTAAATATGATAAGTTTTTATTAAATTTCTAGTTAATTGATTGCTTCATGGTGTTAATATTATATAGGTCAAAATTAGAGGTTGGAAGCTAGAATGAACAAACCTCAAAGGACCTAATTGCAATAATGGAAGAAATGAAGAATGTTGAGAAGAGAGTCGAGATCGCGATCTCAATCTCTCCATATCGCGATCTCGACTCGGGAAATTGTCTTAATGTATAAGAGTCGAGATCGCAATCTCAATTGTTCCATATCGCGATCTTGACTCACTGAGAGTTAAATTGTAAGGGCAATTTGGTAAAATTTCAGCCAACAACTCCTAATTTTTGTCTTGTGTTGCACTACACTAAGCAAGAAGAAATGGAGAATTGCATAAAGGCCTGTTATAGGTAACGGATGTCTCTTCGTACAATCTGTTATGATAGGAAGTTTCATGTTAATTTGACTAGTTAATTACTAGTGGGCTTTCCTTTTTTTCTATCAAAAATCCAAAAATACTTAGATTTCTAGTTTAACTCTTTTCAATTTCTAGTTTAGAAATGATTGCTTTTAGTCTTCAAGGTTTCTTAATTGTAGTCCTTTTAATTGGGTAATTTTCTTGCTTTCAAATTAATCCCTTTTAGTTTTAATTTGGTTAATTAGGTTAGAATTAAGTACCTTCCTTTACTTGATTTTTCTAGAGTAGATTAATTAGTTTCTTAATATCGTAATTGGTAATTTTCACTTACTTGCTTTTTAGTTAATCTAGCATAAAATTAAGTTTTTGTCATTTTCATTTAATCATGGTTTTTACTAGTAGTTCCATCATCCATTGTTTGATTTTGCTTAACTACACAAATATCCGTAAATCTTGGTAATTTCCTTCCAACAATCCTTGTGGGACGATACCCACTCATCCTATACCACTATCAACTCCGTACACTTGCAAAAGTTAGATAGAGTATAGTGAATTAGTGTGGTTAATTATTGCTTGTTTGACCTTTCAAAGTTAAATTCTACCTAACGAAGCAACCAATCTCATCTGTATATTTTCCAATAGATAATGAAATCACAGCTTGTTTAGTCATCTTTACTTTACCACATTCATTAAGCCATTGCAAATTATATGCATACGGATAAGTGCTTTTGACAAGGCAAGCTCAATTTGACAACCATCAACTTACTAATGACAATGACACAACTATCACCATCTACAATCAAACAACATGCACGATTTTGGACAACACATTTAGTAAAGAAAATATTCTTACGTTGTATCTCCTCTTGGTCTTCCTTCGGTTATCCATGCAATGCTCTGAATATCACCAAGATGGGAATGTTGGAAAGATCAACTTGCTTATCCTCATCATCACTAGGACCTTCTAACTCCGGCATTGAATCATCCTCTTGATCACTTCCTTCACTCACCACCTCGTTTCCTTGTAGAAAGAGTGATCGCTTGTTGAGACAATCCTTGTTATAATGACTTGCACCCAAACAACGATAACATCTTATATCCCTAGTGCATGGTGAGGTTGTAGAAGATGTTCTTTTAACTAAAGAATCCATGGGTTGTATCACGTATGATTTAACCACTTTATTTTCAGATTCATTAGTTTTATTACTAGTTGGTCAAATTTGATAGAGCTGAATATGATGATTTCCAAACCTTATATTGATGATGACATAAGCACTCTAAATGTGTATAAGAGACAGTCATTACTTGTTTTGTGAAGACAGGTGTTCGGACGCATTGTACCGTCCGAACTCTTATACACATCTTTTTCTTCTTTCTTTTTAAAGCAGCAAGATGTGTATAAGAGACAGGTATTAACTGCTTCTCTAACGGAAGTGTATGACTGTCTACACAAAGTCTCTTTTGGATGAACATGACCGTCCGAAGCTCCATTCGGATGATAGAACGTACGCATGCACGGCCGTCCGAACGATGTTCTTCACTAACTGCATGGAGATCGGACGCTGTATCGGACGCATCCTACTTATCTCGGACGTTCGAAACCCCAACGGCTACTTTTTGTGCATTTATTATTTAGCCGTTAGAAAGTAGTTGCAACCACCATTTATTACTCCTATAAATTGCTGCTTTAAAAAAAAAGAAGAAAAGATCATCTAATACATTGAATACAAGCCTTAGAAATAGAGCAATTTGAGTGCAAATTGACTATAGTGCTTAGTTTGTATTAGTGTGCAGTTGTACACTTTCATACACTTACAACTGCACACTAATACAAACTAAGCACTATAGTCAATTTGCACTCAAATTGCTCTTTTCTAAGGCTTGTATTCAATGTATTAGATGATCTTTTCTTCTTTTTTTTTAAAGCAGCAATTTATAAGAGCAATAAATCTAGTGGTTGCAACTACTTCCTAACGGCTACATAATAAATGCACAAAAAATAGCCGTTGGGGTTTCGGACGTCCGAGATATATTGGATGCGTCCGAAACAGCGTCCGATCTTCTTACAGTTTGTTGAAGAGGTTCGTTCGGACGTCCGTGCATGTGTCCGTTCCTTCGTCCGACAGAGGCTTCGGACGGTCATGTTCGTCCAAAAGAGAAGCAGTAGGATCCCATTTCTTTCTGCCAGTTCATTCGGACGATGCAATGCGTCCGAGAAGTTTTGACCTAGCTCGGACTGTTCAGTGCGTCCGAAAGCTCTAGTTCCTGCAAAAACTTGTTTTACAGAGTTAAGTGTTTATGTCATCATCAAAATAAGGTTTCGAAAACATCAATACATTTCTATTTGTTTTCAAATCAACAACATTTTCTCTCTTTCTAGTCAAGAGACCATTCAAATCATCCAATCTTTTCTTCAAGGAGGCTTGTTCTTCCTTGACCTTGGATCTCACATGCATTCTTTTCTTCAAGTCACTATTTTCTTGTGATAGCCTATTATTTTCATTCACAAGTTTAGAGTTAGCATTCAATAGAACATTTGATTTCTTCACTAACTCCTTATTTCTAGCATGTGATTCCTTTAAGCTATCATGCAATTTTAAAATGAAAGCTTCAAGATCATTTTCATCATTGGAGTCATAGATAGAATTTACCTCATCATCTCCAATGGCCATAAAGGCCATTTATGCCGACTCCATTTCTTCTTCAACTTCTCCTTCGGAGTTGCAATCATCCCATGTGATTTGAAAATTATTGAATCGAGGCTTTCTTCCTTCCTTCTTTTTCTTGGAAGGACACTCATTTGCAAAGTGTCCGAGTTGACCGCATTCAAAACACTTTTCATTTTGCTTCTTTATTTCTAGCTTAGTCTTTCCTTTGAAATTATTTGAATTGGTAGCTCCACGAGGCTTCCTTCCTTCGTTCTTTTTCATGGAAGGACACTTATTTGCTAAGTGTCTGAGTTGACCCCATTCAAAGCACTTTGCATTTTGCTTCTTCATTTCTAGCTTAGTCTTTCCTTTGAAATTATTTGAATTGGTAGCTCCACCTCTTCTCATTCTCTATTTGTTGATGTAATGTTTAAGAAATCCTTTGGTAATGAGTGCAAGATCTCCTTCATCAAGATTTTCGTCTTCTAGATTGATGGAGCCATTTTCATCCTCTTCTTGAGAGGTCTTTACTGCAATGCTCCTTCTTGGTCTTGCTGCTTCATCATCCACCACTTTGGCCTTCAACTTCAATTCATAAGAGGTAAGAGAGTTGATTATAGTGATTCAATAGGATTGAATTTAAATTCTTGGCTTCCTCTATAGCGATTGTTTTGGCATCCCATTCTTTGGATAGAGCATTTAAGATTTTTCTATTCTTTTCACCCAAAAAATACTCCTTACCCAAGGATTCAAGATCCTTAATGATTTCATTGAACCTACGATACATTTTGTCAATATTTTCATGTGGTTCCATCTAGAAGGACTCATACTTGGCAACAAGTAACGATTTCTTTTGCTCACGAACATCGTCACTCCCTTCATGGATTTCCATCAATTTATCCCAAATTTCTTTAGCGGAAATGCATCCCTTAACGCGAGTTGATTCATTAGCATCCAAGACATTATATAGCACATTCATGGCTTTTGCATTTAAAGTCAGGTTTGCCTTGTCTTGTGGAGTGAGGTCATCCCTTGTCTTCTCTCTTCTTCTATTTGTGTGATCATCAATGATAGTAGCTTCAAAGGGACCTTCATTTACAACACCACAAGTCAATATCGACTACATTAATAGATTGTAAAAATATTTTCATTCTATCTCTCCAATTAATAAAATTTGCTCCATTGAACATAGGGGGCCTAGTAACGTATTGACCCTAAAAAAAATAACATTGTTGGTTGCCATAATAGTTCTTTTCTCAAATGCAAATTAAGCAATAAAATGAGACCAAGCTCTGATACCAATTGTTGGTCCCAAAGCAATCTAAGAGGGGGTGAATTAGGTTTCTAAAAAATATTTTTAGAAAGATTAAACTTAATGAAAATTTTTAACTAACAATTAATATAATGAAGATAGAATCAATACACATAGAGAAAGAATGAGAGGAAATTAAACAACCAATACTCCCAAGCTAACAAGCTTGAAGTATTAATCCATTAGAATGCTTCACACACTTGGTGAGCCAATAATCTTTACAAAGTAGGGAAATTCTTGCTCACACTAAAAACCTTTAAGTTGAGCCAAGAATTTTACTCACAATCTGACTTTCATACAGGATTATCACACCACTAAAAATAAATGAATAGCACTCTAAACTACACACTAATAAAATATAGCACTTTAGCCAATTTGCACTCAAATTTCTCTTTTATAAGGCTTGTGTTCAATGTATTCGGTGATCTTTACAGAATAATAGAATAGGTATTTATAAGAGCAGTAAATGGTGGTTGTAACTACTTCCTAACGGCTAAATAATAAATACACAAAAACTAGCCGTTGAGGTTTCGGACGTCCGAGATAAGTATGATGCGTCCGACACAGCGTCTGATCTTCGTGTGGTTGGTGAAGGATATCGTTCGAACGAGCCGTGCATGCGTCCGCTCCATCGTCAAAACAGAGTTTTGGAAGGTCTGTTCGTCCGAAAGAAACTTCGCTTGGACAGTTGTATGCGTCCGTAGAGAAGCATTACGAAACGTGCTTTCTGACTGTTAGTTCGGATGGTGAAATGCGTCCAAGAAACCTGACATAGTTCCAACGGTGCGCTGCGTCCGAACACCGTATTTCCAGTAGAAAAAGTAACAGACCTGCCAAAGTTTGTTTTCAGAGTTTAGTGCTTATGTAATCATCAAAATAAGGTTTGGAAAACATCATCTTCTTCAGTTTCTCCAAAAGCATGTTTCGTAAACACACTTTTTTTCTTGCTTGGAAGTCCCTAGCCATATCATCTGCCACGTAAGCACCAATGTGTCAACCATGTCACTTATCTAACCCTATATATTGTCCACGCCATCGACGACGTGTTCTGACACGTCGTCTACCACGTCATCTATTACGTCGCCAGACATATCACTTTTGCCACGTTAGCTAACATGTCATCTCACCAGACATATCAACGATTTCTATTTCTAGTTCAGTCTTGAGTTGATTAGGTTCGGTTCACTGGTCAATATTTTCTATTTGTCCGATTCAAACTATTTTTGACCGATTTTCTGCAGGTTTAGTCCGGTTCCCTACTATTTTTGGTCTTTTGAGTTCAACCGTGTAATTGGTTTTCTGTGATTCTTCTCGTACAATTTTCACTTCGAAATGGACCCTTGACAGTTACTAAGCAGAAACAAGAAGCAAGTGGGAGAGTGATTGTCAAATTCAATGATCGACTTGAAAATTTGGACATTAAGAATCATCAAGTTATTGCTTGGATCCGTAACACCACTATTCCTTCCATACGTTAACAATTTGGGCATTTTAATACTACCAAGGAATTTGGGATTTTCTTGCCCATCGATACACTATCAAGGGTCCAACGAGTCAATATCAACTTTTGACTACCTTATATCATATGAAATAAGAGCCACCTCAGACTGTTCATTCCTTTATCGCTACTCTTAGTAGTCTCTGAGATCAGTTTTCCCTTTCAAAACCCAAATGGGATATTTCTGGAGATGCAGCAAAGTACTCTGCTCTTCAAGATCATCAACGCTTGATGCTGTTCTCATGGGTCTTCATGATGACTTTGAGCCTATCATGCATCGTTACTGCATTGGACTCCATTACCTACTCTTGAGACTACCTTTTAAGAGGTTATTTTTTAGGAAACTCGTCTTCACTCTCTCAAGGCTGCAAGTTCTAATCCTGGACACCATTTCACTGAAATTGCTCTGGCCATACCAGTTCTTTTAGGTTCATCTTAACCAAGGAAATGTCATTATTATCAAGATCCTGGTCATTGGTTTTTCCATTGTCCCATTCAAATTTGTCATATTTGTCGCAAGAAAGGACCTTGTCATTTTCTATCCAACTGTCCCAAGAATCCCAATCACACTTAAACAAAATCAGTACATTTCCCACCTAAGTGATTGGTCCATATCGTGCTGTAGCTACTACTGATGTTGGTGATGTGCCTGTTGAATATTCTTCTCCGGTTATTACCCTCACTGCTGATTTGAATCAATGCTTAGATAGGTTTTGCTTAAATCTGCTCCATCTACTGCCCTTTCCATCACTCCAGGTACTTCTTCTTGGAATTTTGATTCTGTTTGTAGTAATCACATGACCTCCAATTCTCATATTAAGCTAGATAAATTGAGTCTGAACCAGATGCTTCGAGCAAAACCTATCATTTTTGTGGTTGTACTATGAAGGTCCAGATAGAATAAGCATCAGATACACATCTAGATGTGTAAAGTCAGCTGATACTGAGTCCTATTCCCAAATTCAAACTTAATCTTGTATCTATTGGCCAACTATGTGATTTGGGCTTGCATCTCTTTTTTACGCTGTTTGGATGTTCTGTGCAGGATCCCTAGACGGGCAGATTCTTGGGACAGTCCATAAAGTTGGTCATCTATTTGAGTTGATTCACCTTTGGCTTCCTTCTCATTTATTTTCTTCATCTTGTTTTGTTGTTTCAACATCATCACTTGATTTATAGCATTCCCGACTTGGTCTTGTTTCCATTAGTTATTACGTTTAAGAATTTTATTTTCTCAGGGTAGTCTAGGTCTTGTTAAAGATGAACATTTTGATTGTGTTTCTTGTAAACTTGCAAAACATCATGCTTTACCTTTTAATAAAAGTGATTCTGATGCTATTGCACCATTTGATATTGTCCACTCTAATATTTGGGGACCTTCCCCTATACCCATTATGGGTGGTTCAAACTATTTTGTTATTTTTGTTGATGACTATTCACGATACATGTGGATTTATCTTATGGGTCATAAATCTGGCTAATTTAAATTTTATCGTGATTTTGTCACTTTGATTAAAACTCAATTCTCTAGTATCATCAAAGTTTTTCATATAGACAATGCCATGGAATATAAAGAAAAGTCCTTTTTAGACTTTCTTCATCAAAATGGTACAGTTGTTCATTGATCTTATCCAGGTATCTCTCAATAGAATGGTTGTGCTGAACGTAAACATAGGCATATACTCGACACTACCCATGCTTTACTAATCTTATCTTCTTGATGTTTCTAAGAGATTTTGGAGTGAGCAACACTTACTTTTATCAATACTATTAACAGGGTTCCTTCATCTGCAATTAATAATTAGACCCCCTATGAACGTCTTTTTAAATCTCTTCCTGATTATACATCACTCAAAGTTTTTGGTTTTGCTTATTTTGTTCTTCTTCAACCACACAAGCATAGCAAGTTAGAATCTCGTGCTCATCTCTGTTGTTTCTTAGGGTATGGAATTAAACATAAAGGCTATCGGTGTTGGGATCCTCAGTCTCGCAGGTTTCACATATCTCGCCATGTCGTCTTTTGGGAGCATAAAATGTTCTATTCCATGTCCAAGTATCGTCTTTCCCTTACTTCTTCTCAACCCTTCTTTACTAATCCATCGTTTGATCTTTTTCTTGATGAGCATGCTGTAGATTTACCAATTGACTCCATTTCTGAATCTCCTTTTGTTCACTTCCATGGCTCTCAAGATTGTCTCTTAGCCACACACTTGAGAGCCATGGAAGATGTAAATTGTAACACGATACATACCTCTTCGTTGGTCTAATCGAAGAAGCACATCTTGAGCTTACTGACACATCTGTCTCACTATAAAGATCTAACGATGTGTATAAGAAAGAATTTCTTACTGAGAAGCCAGTTCTAATCCAGTTTGGCAACATGCTATGTTAGATGAGTTGCAAGTACTTGATAAAATGCACAGATGGGTCTAGTAAACCTACCTCCTGGGAAATTTGCTGTTCTTGTAAATGGGTCTATAAAATGTAGACTCACTCAGAGGTATTGAGTGATACAAAGCTGATTTAGTTGCAATAGGATTTTCTTAGGAATATGGCATCGATTATGATGAAACCTTTGCTCCTATTACACGTCTTACTTTAGTTCCAATTTACTTGAGAAATGCTCTTGCTCGCTGATGGTCCATTTTCTAGATGGATGTCAATAATGCTTTTCTTAATACACATCTTAGACAAAATGTCTACATGATATCAGTACTTTTGATTATTCTCATTTGCTGAACAAAGTCTGCAAATTTTGTCAAGCTCTCTTTGGTCTCAAACAAGCTCCTCCAGCTTGGTTCTCCAAGTTTAGTTGCACCATTTGTCAACTTGGATTTACTTCCAGTCCTTATGATTCGGCTCTTTTTCGTTGAGTATTTGATCATGGTACTATTCTCTTATTATTGTATATGGATGACATGATTATAACCGACAATGATATTGCTGGCATAATTGATCTCAAAGTCATCTTCATTAGTATTTTAAGATGAAGGATTAGGGTATCTTCAGTTATTTCCTTGGTCTTGAGGTTTCTTCCAACTCTGATGTTTACTTCCTTACTTAAGCTAAGTATGCTTCTGATCTTCTTGCTTGTGTTGACCTAACATATAATACCATTGCCTCAAATCCTATTGAAGCTAATTCTCGTTTTACTCTCACTGATGAATCTCCTCTGTCTGATCCTACTTTATATCGTCAGCTCATGGGTAGTCTAGTCTATCTTACTATCACTCGACAGAAGACATTGCCTATGATGTTTATGTATTTAGTCAGTTTATGGCAACCCCGTGAAAACTCATTATTCTACTGTTCTTCGCATTTTGTGATATATCAAGGGTACCCCATTTCATGGTCTTCATTTTTCTTCCCTCTCTTTACTTGACCTACATGCATACTCTGATGCTGATTGGTCTGGCAATCCAATGGACAGACGATCTATTACCGGCTTCTGTTTCTTCCTTGGTACTTCTCTCATCTCTTCGAGGGGCTCGTTCTAGTACTGAAGCTAAATATTGGGCTGTGGTTGATGCTACTGAACAATTTATCTAGCTTCGTTGGTTACTTGAAGATATGGGAGTTACTCATTCTTCTGCTACTCTTCTTTGTTGTGATAATCAGAATGTTATTCAAATTTCTCACAATGATGTTTTCCATGAGTGTACTAAACACATCAAAAATGATTGTCATTTTGTTCGACAGCATCTGGTTTGTGGTATTCTTTAGTTGCAATCTGTCTCTTCATGATCTTATCAGACTACTGATATCTTCACTAAGACTCATCTACCTGGCCGTTTTCATGCTCTATGTTCCAAACTCAAGTTGGTTTGCATTCTATCGCATTGAGTTTGCGGGAGGATATTAACATATTTAACTTTTGTGACGTATGTTAAGAATATATTTAGTTGTATAGATTTGTTAAGTGTATATTACTTTACTTAATTATAGGTTTTAAGCATAGGTCTCGATTAGCAAGACATTCCTTATTTGTATCGTAGTGCAGTCTATTTAAGAGAATTTCTTGTATCATTGTACATACACAAGAAATATAATTCTTCTTCACAAATTTGTTCAAGTAAAATCCCCTAACTACCCTTATTTCTTCTCATTTCCCAAATTTTTCAAAACCCAAATAAAATCCTGTACTAGTTCCCAAACCTAATTCCTTCAGTCGGCAACATCTCTCCCATCCCAATGAACCCAGTACTTTTTCCTACAAACCTTTCCTCTTCCCATCTTTCCTCCATTCCTACCACTTTCGAACATAGCTCCTCCTACGAACACAACTCTGATTCCCATTCCTCTTTCCTTTCTTTTCTTTCTCCACCTCCCATCGTCTTCAAACCTGGCCCAGGCTTGTGCCTTCAGCTTCCCCTTCCTTTTTGCCTCTGCCCAAACTATATTCAAACCTAGCCCACTAAACCCAGCCCTAACTCATTTCCCTCTTTCCTGTTCCCCAGCTTCCTGCACCCCTCCACTTTGAACCCATTTTTCATGGTTACTATGTTTTCTTGGCTATTGATTTTGGAATAGATGATATAGCATTAAGTCCATTTCACACTGGAATTTGATAGCTTTGTATAAGTACTTTGGATATTTATTTTTTGACAATTCGCAACCTTGGTGGCAGTGTTCTCTACTGTGGTGGTGGTTATTGGTGATGTAAAACTGTTCTTGGTGAAGTAAATTAGTAATTGTCTCGACATCTCAATATTGCCTAAGACTACAATCCCTAATAACGATGCCAAAAACTTGATGTATGAAAATTTTAATTAAGCTATTTACAATTTTTCACTAATCTCGGCAAGTACACGGTATTAGTATAGTAGGGTGAATAGGGATCGTTCCTGTGAAAATTGTGTAGACAGGTACTGAAAATGTTCGATAATTCTATTTAGACGATTGCAAATAGGTGTTTTTGGATTTTTTAAAACAGGAATCAAATTTATGCTATTAAATAATGATAAACTAAAAAGGATTAATTTTAAATACTATTAAAAGACCGGGTTAGGTATTAAACTAGTAATTTCTCGACATTATTCAAATTAACAATCAATCGATACAATTATATTAAATAGAATTTCAATTTTCAATTGTCAATTCAATTCCAATTCTTTACGTAATTAGATCCTATCAAATTAATTTATTTGGAGATAGATTCTTCTTTGATATAATTTCAATTAAATTGAGTTTTTTTTCTATGGAATTTTCAAAAAACTAGCTAATTGATCCTGTTAGTCATGATTTCAAATTAATTTAGTCTAATAATTAATATAGGTCTGCGATAGGGGTTCGACTTCTATATCAAAGCAAGAGTTAGCTACATTCATGAATTGTTGATTGATGATAATTATTACCACATATATAATCTTTCCAGTTAATGGTTTCTCGAGTTAATCCATAAAAAATTACCTTGTCAGTATCTAACTCTAATTAATTTAGTGCATCATTATTGAAATCAACACACAAGAATTAATTAAATAGCAAAAACACATTATTAAAGTATCAACTTGAACTAGGATTGTTATTAAAAATAATATTGCAAAAATTTAAATAAGAATATAACTTAAAATAAAGAAGAGAGGAACAAGATTATCTAAAACATCATTGGAATAATTAAAACTGTAAATAGTAACATTGGATTATCTTCGAGAAATAATTGTTCAATGTTAGATCGAAATCTATTCTTGAATTGAAAATTGATAATTATTGTGCACAAAAATAATATATAAATTGAGTTCTAATGCCTTGGAATAAGACCTAAGTGGGAGCAATTGGGAATTGACTAACTAAACTATTGCTTAATAGTTCGAGACAGCTTAACTATGCAAAGAGTCCTATGCTAGTTGACTTCTACTTCTACTTGGTCTTTTATTTGCCAACTCGCCATAGGCGAGTAATAGTAGTATTGTGGGTCACATTAGGCAAGTGACACGGTCCGCCCATTTAAACGAAGAGGTTTGGCCCAAAATAAAAGTAAACCCAAATGATTGGCCCAGAGGATAAAGGAACATACTCTAGACTTCTCTAGAATGATGTAGATTTGGAATATCCTCTAGAAGGAATATTCTTTGTATAGAATTCTCTAGAATCTTGTAGATTTGTATTTTCTTTGGTAGGTTCTAGAATTCTCTCTTACAAGTATAAAAAGGGGCCAACCCCCTCATTTGTAACACACCTCAGAAGTTGAGCAATTGAATATACAGAGTTATATTTTCTCTCAATTCTCTCTCTTCTATTATTGTGAGTGTGAGTAAGGCTGACTTAGGGTGAAAACCTAAGTGCCGCACGGGTTGGGAGCACTAAAAATAGTGAGCCCGTGACAAGTGGTATCAGAGCGAGTTTTGTAGCAAGTACTTGGCAAGAAGACACTATGGCTGGAACTTCATCCGACATGACCCATGAGGAGATTCCTCAGACAAAGAAGGACAGGAAGGGGCGAGAACCATCAAGAGATGTGCTGACAGCCGCCATTGCTCGTGTGGAGAAACTCGAGTTGGCCATGGCAGAAACCCGCGCCGCTATTGGCTCTAGGATGCAGTCGTACGCATTGACGGGGTTGAGTCCAGGGACGAAGACCTTAGGGGAGAAATGCAGGGTGCCTTGAATGCTGCGGTAGATGGTTTGGCCCAGAGGTCCGAAAGTCTGGAGGCAGAATTGGTGTCCATCAAAGACGAGATTGCGGCCATACGTACGGAGCAAGACCAAGTTGCTACTATGCGGGAGGAGTTTGAGGCATTCAAGACAGAACTGATTGCCTTGAGAGGAGCGGTTGCTGGCGGGACGGTGATGCTACAGCCTACACCCCGATCAGACGCTCCAAAGCCCAAGGAGTTCAATGGACATAGGGAGGCCAAGGTAGTGGACAGCTTCCTGTGGTCCATGGAACAGTATTTCCGAAATGCAGGAATTTGGATCGATGAGCAAAAGGTAAATCTTGCCTCATCATACTTGACGGATTATGCTTTACTATGGTGGCGGCGCAGGAGTGACAATCGTAGTGGCACTGCCATTACTACTTGGGATCAATTTGTGTGTAGACGAGTTTCGCAGCTACTTCTATCCTCAATATGCAGAGAGGGACGCTCGTGCAAAACTTCGCCGACTGGAGATGAAGGGTGAAGTCAGGGAGTACGTGAAAGAGTTCTCCCAATTGATGCTGCAAATTCAAAGTATGAGCGAGGAGGATGCCTTTTTCCAGTTTATGGATGGACTTAAGCCGTGGACACGGTTGGAGCTGGAAAGAAGGAATGTGGATAATCTATCCAACGCAATGTCGGTGGCTGAGTCTCTCTTGGAGTTCAAGCCACAGGAAAAGCCAACCCCACCAAAGGAAAAGCCTAATTTCTCCAAACCAAAGGGTAAGGAGATTGTGAAGGAGAGGTACAAAGAATTTGGTGGGGGAGCATGGGAGAAGTCCCCTTCCAAGAACGAGGGAAAGTCGTTCATTCCAAAGGACAAGGGCAAGCGACCAATGAAGTGCATTTTCTGCGACGGTCCACACATGGCGCGAGAGTGTCCTGCAAAAGCAAAATTAGCAGCCATTGGCCATGGAAGAAGAGATAGCAGAGGAAAAGCAATTGGGTTCGCTGCGGATCCTAAATACCATCAAAGTGAAGAAGTCGCAAAAGAAGAGGGCTTGATGTTCGCCGATGTGGAAATAGCAGGACACAAGCTAAGCGCTCTAGTGGACACTGGAGCTACCGACTTCTTCATCTCGATCGAGGCCGCCAAGAAACTCAACCTTCAGGTGGGGAAAGGCATGGGCACCTTGAAGACCGTCAACACCAAGGAGGTCCCTGTCCATGGGTTGGCAAGCAACGTGGATGTAGCCATGGGGCAATGGAAGGGAAAGACTTCACTTGAGGTAATCCCCCTTGATGATTATGATGTTGTGATAGGATTAGACTTCCTTGATCGTATTAGTGCCATGCTACTTCCCTTCGCCGACTGTATATGCATTCTGGATTCTCAATACCAATGCGTGGTACCTCTAAAGAGGGAATCTGGAAGGGATCACAAGACCCTATCTGCCATCCAAATATGCAGCTATACGGGTTGAAACGAGGAGAGCCAACCTTCCTCGCGACCCTGAAGGTAGATGAGGAAGATAACCAAAGGGAGGTGCCCGAAGTGGTTGCGGCAGTACTGGAGGAGTTCAAGAGTGTGATGCCTGCAGAGCTGCCGAAGGAATTGCCTCCTAAGAGAGAAGTAGACCACGAGATCGAGTTGATCCCCAGCACCAAGCCACCTGCGATGGTCCCCTATCGCATGGCCCCTCCGGAGCTCGCAGAGCTAAGAAAACAGTTGAAGGATTTGCTGGATGCGGGGTATATCAGACCCTCGAAGTCTCCATTTGGTGCCCCGATACTGTTCCAGAAGAAACACGACGGGTCCCTCTCCGATGGCTCTATGTCGAACACAAAACAGCTTGTGTGACGCGGTACGGTGCCTATGAGTTCCTCGTCATGCCTTTCGGTTTGACCAATGCCCCAGCAACCTTCTGCACGCTGATGAACAAGGTACTTCGAGAGATTCTCGATAAATTTGTGGTAGTATACCTTGATGATATTGTGATTTATAGTCGTACCTTGGAAGAGCACATCCAACACTTGAGAAAGGTGTTTAGTGTTCTTAAGGAGAACCAACTCTTCGTATAAGGAGAAATGCGCGTTCGCAGAGCAAGAGGTGCCGTTCCTTGGACACATTGTGGGGAAAGGCCAGATTCGGATGGATGTGTCAAAAATCCAAGCTATTGTGGAGTGGAAACCCCCTACCAAGGTGACAGAACTGCGATCATTCCTTGGATTGACGAACTACTATCGAAAGTTCGTGCGAAGCTACTCCAACATCACCACGCCTCTCACGGAGTTGCTAAAGAAAGGAAAAGCATGGGAATGGGATGAGGAGTGCCAAGGCTCCAGCTTTTGAAAAACTAAAAGAAGCCATGACCCAAGAACCGGTACTTGCCTTGCCAGATTTCTCAAAGGCTTTCGAGGTAGAAACAGACGCATCGGACTTTGCCATTGGCGGGGTATTAATGCAAGAAGGACATCCAGTGGCCTACGAGTCGAGAAAGCTTAGCGAGGCAGAAAAGAGATATACAAAGGCAAGAAAAAGAAATGACAGCGGTTGTCCATTGCCTAAGAACATGGAGGCACTATATATTGGGGTCCCATTTTACGGTGCGGACGGACAACGTTGCCACAAGCTACTTCCAATCTCAAAAGAAACTCTCTCCCAAACAAGCGAGGTGGCAGGACTTTTTGGCAGAGTTCGACTATGTACTGGAGTACAAGCCTGGGAGGGTCAACTCTGCTGCTGACGCCTTGAGCCGAAAGACGATGCTTGCGGCCACTAGCCAACTTGAGAGTCTGTTGCCCGACAGGATCAAAGAAGGATTGAAACACGATGCAGCTGCTAGGCTAGGATACGCCTGCTCGAATATGCCAAGGAGGGGAAAACTCGAAGGTTTTGGGTTAAGGAGGAGTTGCTCTACACGAAAGGGCGACGCCTCTACGTGCCGCACTATGGGAACTTAAGACGGGAGTTCGAACTTTGAAGAGTGCCACTCGCTCCCGTCTCTCCTATACACATAGTAATGCACCGTACCTTGGCGCTGATCAGAACGGATTCTATTGGCCTCGAATGAGAGACGACTTGGAGACTTATGTTCGAACTAGCTTAGTATGCCAACAAGACAAGATCGAACAGTCTAAAACAGCAGGATTACTGGAACCGTTGCCCATTCCAGAGAGACCATGGGAAAGCGTCTCAATGGATTTTATAGTTGGCTTCCCAAAATCTGAGGGATGCCAAACCATCATGGTGGTAGTCGACAGGTTCTCGAAGTATGGAACTTTTATAGCCGCTTCCAAGGACTGTCCAGCAGAGGAAGCAGCTCGACTATTCATGAAGCATATCATAAAGTATTGGGGAGTGCCCCGAAAGCAATTGTGAGCGATCGGGATCCCCGATTCACTGGTAAGTTCTGGACAGAGTTGTTTGAACTACTGGGTTCAGAGCTCAACATGTCAACTAGCTCACATCCTCAAACGGATGGGCAGACAGAATGGGCGAGTGCGCTATTGGAGCTATACCTGAGGCATTATGTGAGTTCAACCCAACAAAATTGGGCAAAACTGCTTGATGTTGCCCAATTCTCGTTTAACTTGCAGGTGAATGAGTCTTAGCATCCTGTCTCTTTTGAACATCTAGATGGGACAACAACCACTCACTCCTAGCACCGTCGTGACGGGACAAAAAGGTGGTAACCCTGCAGCATACGAATTGGCCAAGACATGGCAAGAGGAGTCAGATATGGCCACATCCCTACAAAAAGCTGCTAAGAAGATGAAAAAATGGGCTGATGAGAAGAGACGATTCCTTGAGTTTGAGGAAGGCGACCTTGTGTTAGTCAAGATGCACTCCATCACTTAGATATCTCTTAGGTGCATAAGGGACTACTTCGAAGGTACCCATAGGGCCCGTTCAAAGTACTAAGACGAGTAGGGAAGGTGGCGTACAAGGTGGAACTCCCTTCGAAACTAAAACTTCATCCGGTGTTCCATGTGAGCTTGTTGAAGCCATACCACGGGGACGAGGAAGACCCCAACCGCGGACTGTCACAACGGGCACCTATGGGAGCAAAGACCTCGTGTACGAGAGATACACAAACGGTATTGCAAACCCAGGATCGAATACAAGGTACGATGGAAAGGTTGGTCCAAAAGCAAGGATAGTTGGGAGCCGGCCGAAGCCCTTTGGCAGTTCAAGAAGCAGATTGACGCATTCAATACTGCCAGAGCCAACGAGGACGTTGCCAGAATAAGTGGGGGAAGATGACACGGTCCGCCCATTTAAACGAAGAGGTTTGGCCCAAAATAAAAGTAAACCCAAATGATTGGCCCAGAGGATAAAGGAACATTCTAGACTTCTCTAGAATGATGTAGATTTGGAATATCCTCTAGAAGGAATATTCTTTGTATAGAATTCTCTAGAATCTTGTAGATTTTTATTTACTTTGGAAGGTTCTAGAATTCTCTCTTACAAGTATAAAAAGGGGCCAACCCCCTCATTTGTAACACGCCTCAGAAGTTGAGCAATTGAATATACAGAGTTATATTTTCTCTCAATTCTCTCTCTTCTATTATTGTGAGTGTGAGTAAGGCTGACTTAGGATGAAAACCTAAGTGCCGCACGGGTTGGGAGCACTAAAAATAGTGAGCCCGTGACACAAGCATGCTTCGGCCTCAGCTTGCCTTAGATGAGTTCTTCTATCTAGAATTAGCTTCTTCTCAAATATACTTTTCTTCAATTTCCTTCAATGATCTATTATATTTAAACAATTAAAATTCATAAAAATTATTAAATTATACCAATAATTTCTTTTGATGAATATATTAACATATCTCAAAACCAAATTTATTCGTAAATGTTTTATCCTTCAATTTTCACGAAATATTTGAACAGTATAAATAGGTATGAGTTAAAATTAAGACAAAAATTGAAATATTTAATCAAACGGAAAAAATTAAAAAAATTGTTTTCAAATTTTTTATATAGCAAGTATATGTAACAAATTATATTATGAACAAATATGATTTTTAAAAAATATTTTTTAATATTATTTTTATAAGTTGTATCGGAGAAAAATTCTCTCTAATTACTTGAGAGGAGTTTAATCCCTTCCATATCAAATTCTACCTTTCAATGTGAAATGACTTTTTTGCCTTTTCATGACCTAGACACAAAAAATAAAACACAATAAATAATTGTCACTCTTTACTGGCACAAAATCTTTTATCTCATTTTCTATCTCAACCCTTATCTCAATATAAAATGAACTGTCAAGATTGCTTTTAATTATAATTAAAATTTTTAGTGAATTAATCTCAACCTTTCATTAAGTAGTAGGATAGAGAACAGGATAGGAAGTGAGATAAATGATCCTTAGAGCTCCATATTTAACACACCAAATTAATTACTAAAACAACAAAATCTATGAACTACTAACACATTAATTAACTAATACTAAATCATGAAAATCAAGACTAGAATAACACAAATTAAGCAAAATTAGAATATAAAATAGTTCAACATATAGAGCCATCCGCGGCTAGCCCTTTACATTTTAACCGGCAAGTCATATTACAGAATTGTACTTTTGGGGTCACTGCTCATATTACATGATAGGTAAAACTATTCAATTGGACAAGTAATTTTTAGCCACTGCTCATATTATATGATAGGTATTACTATTCAATTAGGCGACCATTTTGTGCATCATCACGAGCCTTCCAAATGCCCAAGAATGACAAATCAAGGACAGCATAATGGCAGCGAATTCAATTACCTCGGGTCCGGAATGAGCCAACTCTCCATGCTGAATCACAAGCAAGGCGAAGGTCCACAGACCCAAGGTAGACCGAACACTGTGCAAAGTGATCCCAAACAGAAATACCAAAATGACAATCAAAGTAAACGTGAATTCAAGTGTTTCAATTGAGTTACAAAATTTACACTTAGAAACCAATAGAAAACCAAGATTCATAATAATATCCGGGAAAGGAAGAAAACCATTTAAGATTCGCCAGATTGAGATATAAATTTTTATAGGGATGGTTTTGCTCCAAATATAAGCCGGCGTTGCAAGCCTTAAGTGAACCTTCCTTACTAATAACCCGAGGAAATAGATAACAAACCATCAGAACTAGGCTGCCAGATAACTTCATCCGGTCCAGCCGGAAGGAAATTTTTTTGACTCGGGATAGAACGCACATGAAATCTATTGGGTTTTGGACATTTACATACATATTAATTGTGTAATATGTACTATCATATTTAATTGGCCTAATATAAATTGATGTAATATAGTTTAAGATAAATGAGTCTAAGTCATCTAATTAGTATGGGCTTTTATGTGTAAATACCCTAAATTCTTAATTCCTATTTTTATGATAGGCAAAACTTAGGAAAAAAGGAAAGTATCTCCCTAATATAGGTTATGGTTCTCAAATTCTACGTATGTTAATTTTCTTGACATCCCATCATCAGAAAAGTGAGAATCATATTCTCTAAAGTACATACATAGTAATTTGGAAGATCAATAACCACAATATTCAAAAATCAAATCCGTAGGCTCAAGAATCACATCAATTCTTATGGATTCAGGTACGTTTCCGCATCTAGTATTTAATTTATATTTTTGATGATTAAACATGAAGGATCCGGGTAATGATAACGTTGGTTGTCATGATAATAAAGTTAATTTGGTATTCCAACAAGTGGTATCAGTGCATTTCATGTTGAATCATTGAGAAATCAAATCTGATTTAATTTATTATCTAAATTTCATATGGATTCAGTTCTTGAATTCAACAAATTTTTATGTGATTTAATTTTTTGTATCTTAAGAATAATTAGATTATATTACAAGTATTTAACCCATTTGGGTTCAATAATTTTCTTTTATATCTATTTGGATTTAATTGTTGGATTCAAAATTTTCGTTTTAATTTTTCTTTTTGAATTTGTTTAGTATTAGAATTAAAAAAAAAAAAAGACTTATGGTGCGGTCATGAACTGGATGTTCATGACCGAAGGAATTAAGGATGAAAGATTCCTCGTTGGAATCAATTTGGTATTACAAAAAAAGAAGATAGGAAGGATCGGGCATGAAGAGACAGTTAATAGCCATAAGGTTTTGTTCATGACCAATAAGGTCATGAACCTCACGACAAGTCATGTGTTCATGACTTGTCGTTTAAGGATTTTTTTTTTTATTTTTTATTTCTTTAATTATTTAATTATTTTATTTTTTGGTATTTTTTTTAAATAATAATAAATAAATAAATAAAATAAGAAAATTCAACTTTTGGTAAATTAATTATACTATGTCTAATGTTCAAAAAATTATTAATTCTACATCATGCTGTCAGAGAGTTCCTCTTGTGTAGGTCAATCTACTTTGTAATATTAACAGATTATGAGTATGTAATTCATGCGGATATTTATCGGCTACTATAGGTATAAGAGACATTTGGCGAATTACATATACACTGTGGTAATAAATATGTGACAATTATTTGGTATTCCATATGAATAATAAGTCGGTCTAAAGATATACTTACTATTTGACAGATTTATTGTCAATATTTGATTACTACACCAAGAGTACCATATACAAGTTAATATTTCTGTCCAAACACTAAATATTAATGTTGTGCAAGGTATCTTGTGATGGGCCCAACCATTATTTGAATTTAATTTATTATTTAAGATTTGGAGCTTATGTGAATATGTTGTTTTGTTCTATTTTTGGTTAATACATTTGCTTCTATGATATCTGCCAATATCAATTATATCACTATGTTGAATGGAATCAATTCTAAGGAATGGAAAGAGAACGCAATGATCGTTCTTGGTTGCATGGATCTAGATCTTGCGCTAAGGATTGAACCACCCACTCCTTTTACAGATAATAGTTCCATAGAGGAAAAAATGGACTACGAGAATTGGAATCTAATAGAAAGTTCAAATCGCATGAGTCTTATGATTAGGAAACGTGCAATTCCAGAAACCTTCAGGGGCGATGTGTCCAAAAGGCAATTGCCAAGGATTTCCTTATAGAAATTGAAAAGCATTTTGTGAAAAACGAGAAGGCTGAAACAAGTACAATTCTATCAAACTTGATTTCAATGAGGTATAAAGCAAAAGGAAATATAAGAGAGTACGTCCTAGAGATGTCTCATCTTGTTTCAAAATTTAAGGCACTAAAGTTAATGCTGTCTGAGGACTTGCTCGTGCAATTGGTTTTGATTTCTCTTCCTGCATAATTCAATAAATTCAAGGTCAGTTATAACTGCCAAAAGGATAAATGGTCTATAAATGAGCTAATTTCTCATTGTGTGCAAGAAGAGGAAAGGTTGAAGTAAGAAAAGATTGAAAGTGCTCACTTGGTAAGTACCTTTAAGGACAAAAACAAGAAACGGAAAAAGGATAAAGAAGCTAAGGGTAGTCCACTTAAAAAAAAAAAAAACAACAAAAACAAAAGAAACAAACTGAGAAATTTGGTTGTTACTTTTGTAAGAATCCTGGACACATGAAGAAGGACTGTACCAAATATCATGCTTGGCGTGCAAAGAAAGGTACGCTTCTTGCTTTGGTTTGTTCTGAGGTTAATTTCGATTCAGTACCTAGACAAACTTGGTGGATAGACTTCGGTGCTACTACTCACATAAGTGTGTCTATGCAGGGTTACCTGAATTGCCGAGAGTCGAATGATGCTGAAAGATTCATCTATGTGGGTGGGTGTAAACCAGTTAAAGTTGAAGCAATAGAAACTTTTAGGTTATTATTAAAAACTGGTTATTATTTGGATTTCAAATAGACATATGTTGTGTTGAACCACAGTTATGTTAATCATGTTTTGATGATTACCAAATCGCACTAATGGTTTGGAAACAAGTGTGCAGAAAAATAGGTAGGTTCGAATGCAAATGATCATCCGAACAAAACAACCAGAAGACTCCACAGACGCAAATGACTGTACCGAAAAATAGAGCTTCGGACGATGATAATCGTCCAACACAAAGAATTTGAAGTAGTCTCGAACGAAGAACATGTGTCCGATCATATTTCCAGAGGACTTTGCTTCGATCAGACGCATGTTCGGACGCATCCTTGGACGTCCGAATGAATACCCTTAGAGAACGAACGCAGCGTCGGACACAGAAGTTAGCAGCTGCCGTTCGAAAGGTCCAATTGCTAGTTTTCCAGTAAATAGAAAATAGCCGTTGGAAAGTTGTTGGAAGCAGATTTTGGGCAACTACAAATACCCCTAAGTCTGAATTAAAGAAAAGGTACTTCTACATTGATTACAAGTAATTCTTAAGCTATTTGAGAGAAATAGAGGGTACAAGTATTGTAATAGTGTAGGTAATTTTGTGAAAAGAGCTTAGTAGTGTAAGAGTTCTTCAAGTGTAAGAGTGGAGAGATAACAATTGTAACAAAGGGAGGTTGTGAGTGTAAAAATCTTGGCTTAACTAAAGGAAATTAAGATGTGTGAGCAAAGGGAGGTTGTGACTGTAAAAATCTTGTCTCAACTAAAGGAAATTAGTGTGAGCAAGAGTGATCCTCATTTGTGTACAAGAGGTTATTGTCTCACCTACTTTGAAGAGACTTTTAGTGGCTAAACTTCAAGTTGAGAACTTGGTAGTTACCTTGTAAGAAGCTCTTTGTGGTTCTAAGCTCCAAGCTTGAGAAGCTTGGGAGTTTGGTTTGATACTTTTAATCTCAATCTTCTTATTTGTTTCTTTAAGCTTAAATTTTTGAATATCTATTGTATTCATTTGTGCTTAAGTCTTTATTTGGTGCATAAAGTTTGCATTTCCTTTTAAGCACATCAAAAGGTTTGTTTTAGAAATAACCTAATTCACCCCCCCTCTTAGGTTGCCCTTTGGGACCAATATGTTGTACCGTCTTTTAGATGGAATTTGGTTTCTATTTCTGCTTTGGACAAATCTTCTTACTTTTGTTCATTTAAAAATAGTCAGTTTAGTCTTTTCTCTGAATTTAAATATTATTGGGACTGGTTTTTTGTCTTCTCATGATAACCTTTATTTAATCGAAACTATTGTTTCTTATAATGAAACCTTGCATATAAGCTCACGTGTTACTAAACGCAAATTAATCAATGAGAATTCTGCTTCACTATGGCATAAGTGTTTAGGTCATATATCTAAACAAAGAATTGAAAGACTTGTGTCAGATAGAATTTTTGATTCCCTTGATTTGTCAGACTTTCAAATTTGCGTTAAGTGTATTAAGGAGAAACAAACAAACATAAAGAAATTAGGTGCCAATATATCTTCAGATGTATTAGAAGTAATACATACGGACATTAGCGGGTCGTTCCCTATGGCTTCTTGGAATGGTCAACAATATTTTATTAGATTCATAGACGATTTTTCTCGTTATGGCTACCTTTATCTAATTCATGAGAAGTCTCGGTCACTAGACATGCTAAAGTCTTTAAAATCTAAAGTTGAGAACCAACTTGGTAAAAGAATTTGAGGCTGTTAGATATACACATCTCTCCCTAATACTATGACAAATATGATGGATCAGGTGAATAACGTCTAGAACCTTTTGCTAAATTTCTAGAGGAGTGTGGAATCGTCCCACAGTTCACCATGCCGAGATCTCCTAGCATGAATGGTGTTGTTGAGAGACAAAACAGAACTTTAAAGGATATGGTGAGAAGTATGATTAGTCATATAATTTTATATGGTGAGAAGTATGATTAGTCATATAATTTTACCGTATTCACTATAGGGAGAGGCACTAAAGACTGCAGCTTATATCCTTAATAACGTTCTAACTAAGGCAACAACCAATACCCCCTATGAACTATGGACTGGCAAAAAATCTAGTATAAAACATTTACATATTTGGGGTTGTCCACCTGAGGCAAGGCCTTATAAGCCAAATGAAAAGAAATTGGACCCGAAAATGGTCAATACCTATTATTTTGGTTACTCTGAACGGTATTGGGCATACAATTTTTATGATCTCACACATTTCCGGATCCTTCTTTGAGACGGGAAATGGCCAATTCTTTGAGGATATTGAGTTTGGGGGGAGAGATAAAGTTAGAGACTTTGTCATTGAAGAGGAATCTATTTCACTTCCTTCAACTATTATTGACAATGATCAGCCTTCTATTCCTAACATTGTTCAAGAAGCAATACCAGTACCACAAGACAATATTGAAAATCTTCCTCATCAAGGACAACATAAACAAACTCAACAACCTCAAGAACAAATGCCATTAAAGAGATCCACTAGAGAAAGGAGAAGTGCGATTTTAGATTATTACATCGTATTTCTCCAAGAACATGAGGATGGCATTGGTTGGTGGAAGATGATCCAATCAACTTTCATCAAGCCATGCATAATGCTAATTCTCACAAATGTATTGATTCTATGAATGAGGAAATTAAGTCCATGAAAGACAATGACGTTTGGGAACTCGCCACACTACCCGAAGGTGCGAACCCTATTGATTGCAAATGGATATTTAAAACCAAAAGGACTTTGAAGGATAATGCGGAGAGATATAAGGCACGTCTTGTCGCAAAGGTTTTACTCAAAATAAAGGCATTGATTATAAAAAACTTTCTCTCCTGTATCATCGAAAGACTCTTTCAAGATAATAATAGCTTTAGTGGCACATTTTGACCTTGACTTACGTCAAATGGATGTAAAGACTGCGTTTGTCAATGATGACATTGATGAGACCATTTATATGGTGCAACCGAAAAACTTTGTGTTCAAAGATGCAAAGAATATGATCTGTAAATTAAAGAAATCCATCTATGGGCTCAAGCAAACTTCTCGTCAATGGTATCACAAATTATCATCTTGTTTGGTTTTGAGATGAATTTGGTTGATAATTGTATATATCACAAGTGTAGTGGGAATAAGTACATTTTTACACAACTTATATGTCGATGACATACTGCTTGCCAGTAATGATATAGGCTTATTACATGAAACCAAGAGATTTCTATCACAAAAATTTGCGATGAAAAATCTTGGGGACACCTCTTTTGTATTAGGAATTCAGATTCATTGAGATCGCTCTCGGGGTATTCTTGGATTATCACAAAAGAACTATATCGAGAAGGTACTTAAAAGATTTGGCATGCAAGATAGCAAACTAGGAGATACCCCTATTGCTAAGGTAGATAAATTCTGCCTCGCTCAGTGCCCTAAGAATGATTTTGAAAGTAAGGAAATGCAAAAAATTCCCTATGCTTTAGCAATAGGAAGTCTGATGTATGCTCAAATTTGTACGCGTCCAGATATTGCTTATATTGTTGGGATATTAGGCAAATATTTAAGCAACCCAGGAATGGTTCATTGGATAGCAGACAAAAGGGTCATGCAATATCTTCAGAGAACAAAAAATTACATACTTACATATAGGAGAACAGATAAATTAGAGATCATTGGGTATTCCAACTCTGATTTTGCTGGATGCCAGGACAGTCATAAATCCACTTCGGGCTATATTAATTTGCTTGCTGGTGGAGGGACTATCTTTTGGAAAAGTATTAAACAAACACTCATAGCTCCTTCCACCATGGCAGCTGAATTTATAGCTTGTTATGAGGCATCCAATCATGGAATATGGTTGTGAAATTTTGTCACAAGGTTGGGATTTATGGATGGTATTGAAAGACCACTTTAAGTTATTTTGTGACAATCAACAGTTTTATATTCTAACAATAATAGGAGCTCAACAAAGTCTAAATACATAGATATCAAGTTCCTAGTTGTTAAATATAAAGTTTAGAGTGGTCAGATTTTTATAGAGTATATTGGCACGAATTTCATGATTGGGGATCCACTTACTAAAGGATTACCACCCAAGGTCTATCATGATCACATTGCTCATATGGATGTTATGTCTTTTGAGAATATTCAGGATTAGTGGGAGTTTGTTTTCAGTTTATATACTTTTATCTTTTAAGAGACAACTTATGTTTATGAATATTTTTTGCAGAAATAAAGAATTCGGTTTCAGATATAAAGTATTTCAGTTTATGTTTCACTCTGAATTCATTTTCAGTTTGATCTATCTAAAGAATAAAGTTGGACTTGTTGGAAATAGGCATGTTTAAAATCACATTGCATGTAATTTCCATGCTACACAACCATACTTGATCTATGTCATTTGGTTGTGTTAATGTACGTGACCAAAAATGGGTTTAGTTACGATTAATGTAACAAAAATTGTCTTGATCCTATATTGATATGATTAATGGATGAGATTGTTCGGGGATGACTATGGTCATGATGGCTAAAGGTTTTGAACTCATAAGGTTTTATGCAATAACATATATGTAGTCCAAGTGAGAGAATGTTGGGTTTTGGACATTTACATATATATTAATTGTGTAATATGTGGTATCATGTTTAATTGGCCCAATATAAAGTGATCTAATATGGTTTAAGATAAATATGCCTAAATCATCTAATTAGTATGGGTTTTTATGTGTAGATATCCTAAAATCTTATTTCCTATTTTTATGATGGGCAAACGAAACTTGGGAAATAAGGAAAGTATCTCTATATATAGGTTATGGTCTCTAAATTCTACGTATGTTACTTTTCTTGATATCCCATCATCGAAAAGGTGAGAATCCTATTTTATAAAATACATACATAGCAATTTGGAAGATCAATAACCACAATATTCAAGAATCAAATCCATAGGCTCAAAAATCACATCCAGATATTCAAAATCACATCAATTTTTATGGATTCAGATACGCTTCCGCATATAATATTTAATTTATATTTTTGATGATTAAATATGAAGGATCCGAATTATGATAACGTTGGTTGTTATGATATTAAAGTTAATTTGGTATGTGCTACAAAATCGGCTAAAACATCATCCAGCTTCCAGCCATTCATTTCAATAAACTTGATTGATTTTGATGTTAGAGTGTCACACAATGTCCTTCATATCTGGTAGCACATCATTGTCGGTCCAATTGTTATTTCAAATGCAAGATTCCCTGGTACGAACTTGCGTTTGCTCATATTTTGAAGTGACACATTCTTTCCGTGTTGTATTCGCCCCCAAATTGGGTTGGAACAAGTTGCATTGTCCGCATGAGTTCTATAGAATATGAAAAATGAAAAAAAAAAAAAAAATTGTCTTTTGTCGAAAATTATTTTAAAATATACTTTTTCAATTAAAAAAAATGATAAGTAGCTTTCAATATGTAGTTGAGAACAGAGCCCTCAGTGAACATTTTTTTTTTTTTTTAAGAAGATGGATTTTTAATTGACCTGATAGATGGTAGCAAGAATTGAAAGAGTAGAGCATGAGCCAAGAGAGATTGGGTGTGATAATTAGGCATTTCTTGATTATTAGGGGAGATTTAGGATGTGTTTGATAACACAACTTGTGTTCGTTTGGATTGAAAATATTTTCTTGGAGAAAATATTATTGGAAAACATTTTACATGAAAATGTCTATTTTTCATACAATTTTTTGGTGTTTGGTTGACAAAATAAAAATATTTTGAAATAAAATTTTTTAACGACGTTTTATCTTTTATTTTATGAATACATGTTAAAAAAAACTTATAACAATGGTAATAAATACCTTTCAAGTAATTGTGGTTAATAAAAGATTGATTTTGTTCAAAATTAAATGATAGTAGAATGTAATAATAAAATATACATAATGATAGTTATATTAGTGTGGGGCCCATGATTAAGAGAAAAACGAATAGAAAAGAATTAAAAACGAAAATAAATTTAGCAAATGAAATTATAAAAGTAAGTATTTGAGAATTAATGTCACTCTTAAATTATTAAGAAAATAACTTACGCTAAAAAATTTCATAAGTTATTTTCAGCCAAAGGAAATAAAATTAGAAAATATTTTATACCGAAAAATATTTTCCAGTGTTTAGTACTAAAAAAATTTCTAAAAAAATATTTTCCTGAAAATATTTTCAATCTAAACGAACACACCCCTATGCTTAAAATGAATTCATTAAGAGATTTTTTGTTTTTATTGTGTTTGATAAAAAAATCTTATCCGCATCAAAATTTTAAGCATTGCTGAAATAGTATAACAAATTTTTAGTATTAGAGACCTAACTTAATGCTGAACTCAAAACATGTTCATCAGATAAATTTTAATGATTTTTCTCACATGTGCCAAATTGTGCCTATCCATTCTCCTTCCTCCTTTAACTAAACTTCTTCTTCCTCACAGACTCCCCCTCTGTCTCCCATGTATGTTGCAATGATCCCCTTCTCCCCAATTTTTTCGCCTCCTATAGCTCATAAATATCCTATTCCTATACACAATGACTCTCTCTAAAAATCACGGTTACAAGTACGTTACCAGACTCTATGTATCGGTGCATATCATTGAAGCTTTCTATAACTTCAATTCCTCCTTATGGTTGTAATCTCTCAATTTACCCATAAAAATATTGCATTTATTATTTTCAATTAAGATTTATTTTTATTAGGCATGGGTGGTATAAAATTGGATTTTACAGATCAATTTCTAGTGGCTTGTGATATATTACTTATCTAAATTGATTGAACTTTTTACTTTCCAGTTGGTTGTGCTAAAAGATTGCTTCTGTTTGGTTCAAGAAATCAAATCTGGTTATGATATTCTTTTGGAGCTACTATAATTTTTTAGATTGTGTATTCATTCTAATCTCTTAATAACACTATGCATTGCACATTATATTATTTTGTATACTTTTATTCTTTTATGCAATTAATTTCTTAGAAAAATTATCTCTTACTTGTTCATTGTCAATAATTTTTTTAATTAAGTAAACTAAAAAATAAATATTTTACATATTTAAGTAATAAATTAAAGGAAGAACACAATTGTATAATTTGACTTATTAGGCATTCAGTTAAATATATTTATCAAACAGTATTAATAAATTCAACATTAAAATTCAAACAGTCAAAAATTTATTTTCTATATTTAAAAATTCAGCATCTTAACCGTTTTAGTAATAAGAATTCATCATTCAAATTTTATAATTCAAAATTTAGTATATTAAGATATAGGTGTAAGTGGTGTGTTGTTATGAGCACGAAAACCAAAAAAAAATTCAGTTTTGGTTATTCAGATTTTTAGTGACAGAAGTTAGGAGGAGATTTTTGATTCATCGCATGCCTCATAAGAATGTTGCCCGGTCCAACAAGCTTTGATGGTCACTGGTTTTTGAGGTTCTTGGAAGGTGTTAGGGCGTGTAAATATGTGGTGGAGATAGGGACTAAGCTCTCTTCTCCATTAATTGGAGAGAACTTCCTTCTAATACACTTTACAAAACAAAATTTTAAATTATATTTTGAAAATCACAACTATTCATAATATGCTTTATTGTATATCTTTGCAATACATAAAATCTGAAAATAAATATATTAATAATTTTGTTTAATTAACTTTTAAATTTTTGTGCTGATTTTGATCCATTTTATACTGTCAAATATTACAGACAAATTGAGTAACAAAACAATTTTGAATATATTTGTTTTTAAAGTATGTTGATCTACTTATTAAAACAAAATTATTGCAAATATGATATGATAATTCTAAAGAATTTTGGTAGTTTAAATATATTAAATATTTACTAGAGGGTGTGAAAAACTTTGAAAGAGGCACGAGATTGAGGTTTTTGGCAAGTGCTTATATTACCCAAATGGCTAAAATTCTACCTATTCAAATTAAAAATTAGCAGCATTAGTATCTAGGAAACAAGGAATAAAATAGATAACAAAGGGAAATTGAAAGGACTCTTTGGCACTAGAAAAGTATAATAAGTTAAAATTAAGAAAAATTCTTGCTATTTTTTTAGGAAACGATTCTATTGGGCTTTATATGTTTATATATGATATTCATGTTTAAAAGTATGTATTGTACATACATTCAATTGTTAACTCTCAAAAAGAGAGTTATTTACAAATATTTTAGCTTAGATTTTAATCGGTTCCCGAGACTTTATGTTTAACAAGTAGGGATATTTTAGTAATTTTAGGATTTAGGGTCAAAATGTTATTTTACGTGATTTTATCTTTACATCACAGTTATTTATGTATTTTATGATGTTTTTATAAGTTTGAAGTGCTTCGGTGGTCAAACGGGACGAAAATGAAGCACAAATAGAGCGAAAACGGTGAACCAAGCGAGAAAGCTGCCCTGAAGGGTTCAGCCACTCCCTGGTTCTGTTTGTCAAGTGCGGCTACACCTGAGAGTCCACAGGCTACTGCCAAAAAGGGCAAAAAAGTGTGTTAAGTGTTTAGGGTTTCTTAGGGGCATTTTTTACCTACAAACTTGTAAAACCCTATTGAGCACTATAAATATGTGCCTTAAGGTTTGAGAATATCATAACATAATGGTAATGTAAAGGAGTTTAAATAGTATAAAGTAGTCTCCGTAGAGGAAATCATCAAGAGGATTGAAGATCAACTTCTAAGAGAAGATTCATCAAGGTAAAGGAGTAAAGAACACGGCTAAGCATAGTATTTCTTCCTTTTTCTCTCTTTTGTGAATCGATGTACTCGATGATGATTGTGAAATAATCTTTTAAATTAGGATGTATTTATGTTTATGATTATGCACTGAACCCTTAACTAGGGTTTTGTTCAGATTTTACCATGAAAATTGATTGATGAGATTTTATATATTCCTTTTATTGTCATATGTTTATTTACTTATTTGAATTGTTCATATTGCCTCTAGATGATGGGGCACACTCTAGAGTGATTTGTAAATCTTATGTAAAAGTCAAGAGAGGCAACTTATGATTAGGATGGGTTCAAATAGCCTTTGTTTGGAACAATTGCCCAAAGGTTAAACCATTTTGTCGGTACAAATAGAGATATACCTATTCATCTTAGGTAGTTGATTAGGGTCACATTTATGTACTAATTGGAACTTCAATCCACATAGCATTATAGTGGACTGGTCAAAGTTAAAAGATTTGCTTGAGTTCTAGTTGAAACTTGCAATTGCAAAAGGAACCCTAGATTAGAAAGTAAACTATGAAATTGAAGGAATGTTAAATCAAAATAATTAATTAGATTAGAAATGATTGAGTAAATCCTAGTTTTAGTATCCATTGAATTCGTGTCTAGTTATTTAGTCTCTTAATTCTTTGTTTTCATTATTGTTCTTTTATTTCATTGTTTAGATAGAGTTTTGCATGTATCATTCTAGTAATTGCCAACTTGTTGAGCATAGTCCTCAAGAGAACGATCTCTATTTACATTATATTACTTGTTTGATCTGTATACTTCCATATGCAAATTTGAGTGTATACTAGACTGAGGATAAGTTTTTGGCACTGTTGCCGAGGACTTTGTCTTGATATTGTAATATTTTGCCAATATCAGATTAAGCATATTACTTTAGTTTAAATGATTTTCTTTTTATTTTATTTTATTTCTTTTTTATGATTGTTTTGTAGGTTTTTACTAGTTGTATGCCTAGAAGGTTGAAAGGAATATTACTTCCTTTAAACCTAGAAACTTAACATACTATAAGCTATTCGATAAGGGAGGCAATGAGAGGCTTCTAACCAATCTTAGACATGGCTAACAAGTGAAAATCCTATAAATCCAATCATTCAAGTAACATCAAATCTAAGTTGAACCAAGGTCTCTCAGGGAATTTGCTGTACCTACAGTAGATGGCCTTCAGTTGAGCATACTGAAGCCACAGATCATTCAGATGATACAATTTTCAACTATGTTTAGTGATGACCCAAATATTCACATCTTCAACTTCTTAGAGATTTGTGACACATTTCGACATAATAGAGTTTCAAAATATGCCATATGGCTAAGATTTCTCATTCTCACTGAGGGATAAGGCCAAGTCTTGGTTAATTTCTCGACCACTAGGTATAACCACTACTTGGAATGACTTAGCACAAAAGTTTTAATCAAATTCTTTCCACCAGTCAAGACAGTGAAGCTTAGAAATGCTATTCATGTATTGGAAAAATGAAATGGAAATACTTCATGAGGCTTGGGAGAGATATAAAGAGTTATTGAGAAGATGCCCACATCATGGATTACTTTTATTGATGGAGATTCGGGCATTCCTGTTATAATGGACTCTTTTCAACCACTCAGAATACAATGGACAGCACAAGTGGAAGAGCATTCATGTATAGAATTCTTGAAGATTGCATATGACTTGTCAGAGAAGATGGAGAGCAATTTTATCAGAGGTCAACTATTATTACTAGAAGGAGAGGAGTTCATCAAATAGGGATGATGGATGCACTAATAGCTCAAACACATTCAATAGCAAGCCAATTAGTGATCCTTACAAAACAAATTAAGGGTATAAATTCAAATTCTGTCAATTTAGTTAATTCTAATGAGTTTTCCTGTGATTTGTATGTAGGTAATCAATCCACATATGGATCTTATGTAACTGGAATTAGAGTTGTGCATGAGAAAACCAACTATGTATCCAACTACATAAATATCTCATTTGTTGAGGCATTGGAATAGGTGCCTAGTGATGTGAAGTTCATGAAGGATATATTGTCTTGAAAGAAGAGGTTAGCTAATTTTAAGACTATTGCCTTAGTGGAAGGGTGACGGCAGTACCGTTCTACAGCAGAAGCTACAACCTAAGCCAATGGATCCACAAGCTTTACTATGCCATGCACAATTGGAACACAATTCATATGTAAGGGTTTATGTGATCTTGGTGCTAGTATAAATCTAATGCCAGTTTCAATTTTCAGGAAATTAAATATAGGAGAAGTTAAACCAACAAAGGTGACGTTTCAGCCTGCGGATCACTCATTGGAACATCTTGTTCATTGAAGACGTGTTGGTAAAAATAGATAAGTTTATATTTCTTGCTAATTTTACTGTCTTTGACTTTGAGGATATTTTTAAATATTCCCATAATTGTTGGTAGACTTCTTCTTAGTTACAGGTGTCTACCTTTTGAAGTGCAAAAGGGCGAATGTATACCATGGGAGTGAATGACGAGGAGGTGGAATTCAATGTTTTTAATTCTACAAAAATGTTTGACCAAGATGTGGAATGTTTAGTAGTCAACACAATACCAAGGAATGACAAAGAGGTGAAGTTTTAACTGTAAAGAAAGTCAGATGGTGTATTTAAGAAGGAAGTTAATAGAAATATAGATGACAAAGCTGAGGAGTTCCACAACTACATCGAACACATGAGAACAAAAAAGAACTCCAAGATAGATGATGAGGTGAATGTTAATAGAAAAAGGATTCCAAGAAGCCCTGTAAGGATTGCAATGATAAAGAAATTGAAGATCTCATGAAAAGTGTAGCAAAATAATCCTCAGGAAACTACTCCCAAAAAAGGAAGATCGAAGTGTTTTACTATACCTTGTAAAATTAGTGATGCTTAATAAATACACCTCTCTGAATTTAGGAGCCTGTATAAATATAATGCTTTTATCTCTTTGTAGGGAAGCCTGTTTAGCAATTACTTATTAGATCTGATAGCCCATTCAAGTGTATAAGAGACAGGATTAACACTCATTAAACGGCTCCAACAATAGCTCACTAATCTTGGGAGACTATTTCTAGCCAATGCTTGAGCATTAATTTGTGTAGAACACGGAAGAGCAGTTATAAAAGAACACGAGTGGGAAATCTCATTTTATATGATGCAAATAAGAAGATATCCGCATGAGCATTTCACTTGTTTCAAAGGTGGCATAAGGAATAAAGTTGATGGCATCCGCAAGTGAGATTTGAAGAGCTCAATTACATAATCCCTTAGTTACATCTAGCTATAGACGTTAAAAGAAGCGCTTCTTGGGAGGCAACCCAAGTTTTTAACCTTGTACATTTTAAATTTCTAGTTACTGTGTACTTTTACCATTGTAAAAATACATTAACTAATTTTTTGATGTTTAAAGTCCCTGCAATATAAGTTTGGAGATGATTCAGGACTCAAAAGTTGCATAAGGATTTGAAAATTATACAGATCAAAAGTCCCACGAATGTCAAGATTGGGCCAAGCTGTCTCGTATACACATCTTGGGAGAGCTTAGCCACGTATAGCAGTTGCGCTTGCCACTAATGGCTGTGTGCAGCTTTGCCCTCAAGCTCTTAGCTGCACTTTGGCTGCCAAAATTAAGGGTCTAGGGTTGCAATTTCCAGCCCATTTAAGCCTCCTTATGTGCCTCTTCCAACTTCAAAACACTCCAAAATCTTCCAAACTCTTCTAAACCCTTCCTAACACAAAATCCACTTGATTTATACATGTAGTCTTGTATAAATTTCACAAAGAACTCCCTTTTTTTTTGTCTGTAATTTTCAGCACAGATGTGTAGAAGACAGCAAATTCCATGGAGTTTTTAACAAGAACATTTTTAAAGGTATTCTTGGAGGATTCTTCTTGCAACTCTCTTCAGTTGCAAGGAGTTCCAAGCATCTAGTTTGGTTACTTCTATCCTTTTAGTGTTATTAAATTTTGATTATTGCCTTTAATTGTGCTTTGATTGGTGAAATTGCTTGGTTAGAGTTCAAGTTTTCTAGGGATTGTGAGCTTAAATTTGCATAAGAAGAACTTTGATTTTTCTTTATTTGAGTTAATTGGTGTTCTTTATCTTGTTCTTTACATATTCAAGATTAATTGAGCTTATTAATTTTATTTGAAATCATGGCATCTAAAGAGAAGAATTCATCTAAATCTAGTAGTTCTAAGCAAAAGTATAACAAAAATCAATTCCCTTTGGATAAAGCTTATGAAAAAATTTAAGAAAATTAGTTAATAAAAAGTTAATTCTTGAAAGATGGTTTTAAACTTGATGTTGCTTGGAAACATAATAACCTCTTAAATGAAGTAGAAACTATGATTGAAAAGAAAGGTTGGACGAAACTTTGTATGCAACATGAGTTTGCCATTGAACAAATAGTTAGACAATTCTATGGAAATGTGCTTGAACCTATTAATGGGTACATTTTGGTTAGAAGGCAGAGAGTTCCTTGTATTCGTGAGTTGACTGATTATTTTGGTATTTCATCCGTTGATAGAGATTGATACACTAAGTACCAAAGGCAATATGATCCGTGATTTAATAAAAATGTCTAAATTTCTTTTTAGTAGTGTTAATGTATCTTGGCATGTAGCTAAGAATGCTATGGGAGCAAACAAAAACAAATTCTTTTCCAATGAAATTTTTGTCCCCAATTTCCATAGTTTGGTATAATTTTATCAACACTTCAATATTTCTGGGTTAGCATACAACAAATGTAACTAAAAATAGAATTGTGTTGCTATATTGCTTGCTAAAAGGGAAAAGCATTGATATTGGTCATGTAATTCATGCAAAAAAAATTTATACAGCTAGACCAAAAAGTAAGAGACTTTGTTTTCCTTACTTAAACTCTCAATTATGTTTTGATGCAAGAGCTCATGGAGATGAAAATGTAGACAAAAGGACAGCTACAAAGAACCCGATTGATAATCGAGCACTCAAAAGGATGCAACCATGTTCTAATCAATCGTGTAAAGCAAAGGCATAAAGTTCAAATAAGCCTTAAACTGCCAATCAAAGTGTGGAGGGTCGCTTGATAGTGAAACTTTAATGATAATGGATCATCAATATCAACATATGAAGGCTATGGGACAATCAGTCCAAGACATTGGTGAAGTTTCAAATATTGATATTATAGAAGCTCTAGCTCTGTCGGCCATACCCACTTATTAGGAAGATAAGCAAAATGAGGATGAATTGAGTGATGGAGCTGATGAAGAGTCAACGAGTATATTGGATGAAGAGGAAGATTAATGAAGCCACAATAAATCAGGAGAGTGTTGTTTTGTCATTTGTCTTCATTATGATAGTATTTTTATGATAATTTTGGTGTGAAATATTGGGGACAATATTTCGTTTTAAATTGGGGATGTATACACATCACAGGTGGTATGATCTCCATTATATGTTATCTTTACACATGGGAGTGTCTATTAGACACAGAATCAACTTTGGTGGCATTTTGTGTTAAAATTTATGGTTTTCTTTGAGAAATTTTTTTCAAAAACACAAAAAAAAAAAAAAAATTTGATTTTTATTAATCTTGAGGATCTGACTGCATAAAAGATTTCCTAGCTACCGGATGACATCCTTTAGGATTTTTAAGCCCTCTTTGCCTGAAGTATTGTGAAGGGATAAACCAAAAATATTTTTCATTTTTAGTGTCTTGTTTATGTTCATTGACTTTTGTAATACGTGTCAAAGGTTTAAAAATGTTATAAAGTGGAACTAGTCTTGATACAATATTTGGATTGAAAATGAATATACGTTTCTTTACTTTTTGATCCCTTTGAATCATGAAGGAGTTACCACTATACACTTAAAATATATTCCCTTGAGTGAGGGTGTGAAACTAAACTAATTTTTAATGAGTGTTAATCATGATTGTCTTGCGATATTTATTTTGCTTGTGACATTCGTTGAAATTGTGTGTGATTTATTACTTACAAAGTATGAATAGATTTTGGGCCTAGGAAATGATTTAGACAAATTCTTCAGATCGTTTGAGCTAAAAAGCTGACCTAATTGATATTTTATCCTTAGTGTCAAATAACTCTAGTAATTAGAATTATTTTGCCTCTAAAAATCATGCAATTTTGATTATGTTAGTCACATTTTAAGTGTTCTTATGTGTTTTTACTTGAATTTTATGTATATTAGTAGCTTTAATGGTCTTAGAGTCATATTAGGGATTTTGATAGTATTTATGCTTTAGAATAGGCTTAATTGACATTTTAGTGGTTTTAGGTGCATATTTACTTAGTGATTCTTGATGTATTTGTAGGAATTACTTGTAATTGTGTAGAAACTTGAGGAATGGAAGGAGCAAAGGACCAAAGATGCAATTGGAAAGAAATTGAAGACCAAAGTCCATGGCTGATGGAGCTTCAACATTGCGGCGACAAAAATCAATGAAGAAATCTTACAATCGCGGTGTCAAGCCATTCGGAACTTCAAAGAATGAACACCGCAATGACTAGATTATGGAAGTAAAGTTCATCACCATGGTTACCAACTAAAGGAAGACCTTGGTCAGCCTAAGATGAACAGATCTACAGTGAAAAATCCTAAGGAAGAAATCAGTCACTGTGGTCTTAGAAAATACTCAATGGATTGACCGTTAGATTTTCAAACAACCCTATCTTGTACCATAAAAATACATAGTTTTAGCTATAGGTAGTTTAGTTGTAGTGCAATCTTAATTGTAGTGTACTTTAAAGTTTTTTTAGTCTTTAAATACAAGTCTTTTTATTTAATCACAAGATTACGTCTTTAATTTCTTCCAAGCTTAAATATTTTTACTTTTAATTTGGTGGGCTTTTTATTAATTCAAGTTGACATAAAATTTACCAATTTTCCATCTAAAATTCTTGCAACTAAAGTACTTAGATTCTAGTTTTTCATTAGAAGAAGTTCTTAGTGTTCTTGTTACCTTGATGATTTTCTAGTTTAATCTTTAAATTCCTATCTTTAATCTATTAGAAATTAGTAGGCTTTCATTAAAATTTATTCTTCAATCAACAATCCTTAGTCTTACTCTAAATTTATTTTCATCGATTTCTTAAAATCTCTTAAATTATTAAAACATGAAGATTTCTTAATTCTCTAGTGTAGTTAATGCTTTCTTAGCTAAAATCAGTCCTAATGTTTTCTTCAAGTTTTCCTAGTATAATTTTTAATTGCTTTCCTTAAATTAGCATTTAATTGCTTTATTAGAGTAAAATTCTATTTGCTTCCTTAAATTAGCATTTAATTGCTTTCTTAGACTATTTGTTTACATGCTTTCTGGACTAGTTTTAATGGCTTCTTATGATTCTATTAGGCTCTCTAGTGTAGTAATGAGTGTTAATTTTTATTTGTTTAACTAGATTAGTTCTTTTACTTGCTTTCTTAGTTAATTGATTAAATTAGTGCTTAATTAATTGCTTTCATAGTTAGATCTTGTAGCTGCTGACAAACTACTCGGTTATTTGCCAAAAAAAGACAATGGTCTGTTAAGTCTAGTACTTGGCATCCTCAATACTTTTGGGAACGATACTCACTCATTGCTCTGTACAGCAAATCTCTTACCTCGTATACATATGAGAGTGTGGGTGAAGGTTAAGTGATTGATAGAGTTCTTTATTACTTGTTGATTGCGTCGAACTCAATCACATCACAAAAACCACGTAACAAGTTTTTACCGTTGTTGCCGGGAATTATTATGCAATGACAATATTAGATACTTGTGGGCCTTTCTAGATTAGACGTTCTTTTTATTTTAGTTGTTTATATTTAATTTATGTTAATTAGTGCTTTCTTTTAATGTTCCCTGACCTTTCAATAGTTAATCTAGAAAGGCTTTTTGATCTAATATTGTCTTGCATAATTATTCCCCTGTCTCTTATACACACTACCATTGGATTTGGAGATAGAGAAAACCTTAACAACGATTTGGAAAGATAAAAAATTACAAGAAGAGCAAGAACAATTTTAAATGGTGAGCCCTCAAAACAATGTAACAATGCTTAATAGAGAGTAGTTGGGAATATGTAATAGGTGGTAATAGAAATGGGGAGGTTGGCAACTGTAATGGTCATGGGTTACATACTAATGGAATACCTCTTCGAGACTATTACATACCTAATTTTGAAGGTGCAAATTCGAGTATTGCTAGGATGCCAAACCAAGCAAATAGTTTTGAGGTCAAGCCAGGGTTAATCCATTATGCTCCAAATCACATGCCGTGTTCAGGAGAGGGCTAAATGAGGACCCATACACTCACCTTATGAATTTTGAGGAGGTTAAGAGATATCTTCAAATTTAATGGTTGTACCCCAATAGTGTACAAATAAGAGTATTCACTTTTTCCTTAAGAGAGCGAGCATAATAGAGGCTCCAATCTCATGAACAAGGCACTTTTATCACTTGGAATGGTCTTGGCCCAGAATTCCTAGTAACATTTCCCACTTTCAAGGATGCTAGATTAAGAAAATAAATCACTTCATTTAAGCAAGATGTGGGGGAAGGATTGAGTGAAACATGGGATCAGTTCAACGAGCTTCTTCCAAAGTATCCTCATCATGCAAATCCATTTGTGGCTACAAGTACAAACCTTTTATAACAAGCTTTTCATCATCCAATTTTGTTGTGGCTACAAGTGCAAACCTTTTATAACAGGCTTTATCAAGAAATAAAGTCCATTGTTGATGCTTTGGTAGGAGGCTCCTGATCTTTCAAAATACCAGATGAGGCTTAAAAGCTCTTAAACACAATGGCATCGAACTATTACCAATATGGTTGAGTGGCTCAACCCAATGCCCAACTAAATATGCAATTGCGTCAAGCACCTCAACCTCAAGCGCAAGGAGGTGTGCTCTAATTGAATCAGAATGATGCCTTGTTAGCACAAAATTGTATGATGGTGAATATGATGACCAATCTAACAAGAACACTGGAGAATGTTGGAAGAGGAATTGCAGTGAATGCCCTATCATCGCTTCCACAATTGCCATTAGTGTGTAATTTTTATTCCGATAACCATCTAAATGGGTATTGTGAAGGATCCTTGGGAGGAATGGAGCAAATCAATTATGTATAAGAGACAGAGTGAACAACCAAGCATCCTTCCACCTTGGTCTCGAATTAGATTAATCTAACAATCAACACGGGTCTACGATGGAAGATCAATGGACTGTATCACCATGGCCAACCTAACTAAATCTAGAGTTAGCTACTCTCTAAAATTGTTGATTTGCCAATGATTACCCAATTATTGTGATTATTCTAATTGATGATCAAATTAATCATTACCATCAGAATTGGAATCATCCAACCTCAATCCACGACAAATTAGAAATTAATTGAGAGTATAAACACAAAAGAAAATATTGAAAGTATGTTAATTTGTGTAAACATTAATCTGAGAAAGCAATTAAAGAAAGTGGTGATTGAATGTGAACAATTAAAGAGTAGTAAAACTGAAATTAAATAGCATAATAAAAGTCTAACAAGGTTTGAGAAAGCTTCTCTAATAAAGAATCGCAAGTTCTTGATCCAAGTTGTCAATCGTGAACCACTTCTTAAACCCCTCTTAAAATAAGAAAGAAATCATATCTAGTCTAATCTTGCGGTCCCCAAAGGGAAGCTGAAAGAAAAACTTGTTTTAAGGTCCAAAAGACCCTTATTTATAGTTTTTAAGAGTTGCAAAGTGTGGGCTCCAGATAACTTTTGAAACGCACTATTACGGGCCTAAAATGGACAATCAGAAATCTAAAAAATGTCAAAATTGCATCGCGATGGTGAACCAAGACATTCTCTGATTGATAGTCACAGACTATGAGAATACTTTTGTCCCATTCATAGTCTGCTAGTGTTTTCCTTATCCACTCGTAGTCAACGAGTGTCCCTTGACAGCTTCACACAATTTTGTAGTTTTGCCTATAAAATCTTCATTCGACATCCAATTGATGTACAGTTTATTCATACACGACTGTAGAACAAAAACACACATTAATATATATAATTAACTCAAAAATAACACTTAAATACTGACAATAACTATTAACAAAAAACAAACAAGAATGCACAAAGACCTCTAATTCTGGGAGGAATTAGGTAAACAACCTAAACACAATCCTAAACACATGCACACATTTTTTAACAATAGATATGAATATAAATATAATTTAAATAATATTAAATATACAATTAAACACTACACTAAAGATATATTAACACAAGGAAATGGAAATGCACGAAAGCAAACACATAAACCCTAAAAATGTCGAAACAATTGTAAAAACTGTATGAAAATGAGTAGGAATAACCCTAATTTCTTAGGGTTATAATTATCCTCCAACTTATGGTTTTGCTATTCCTGAGCCAATAAAAACAAATAAAGATTCAGAACACATTAACTTTGGAATAAAACAAAACACATCCACCTAGGAATGGAAACACGAAAACTGGATTGAAGCAATTGTCTCGTAAACCTAGCTCAAAATCTGACCAACCACACAAAATATATGTTACACAAGTATACACATCGAAAACCACCATAAGGAATAATATCAAGTAGACTTTCTAAGAAAACAAATTCAAGAAGTCGACCAATTGAACAAGCATGGGCCACATTACGTAAAGCATCTCGACTTCTCACAACCAACTTGAAAATTCTCGAGATTATAAACCTGTAACCATCAATACAAGGGAGAAATATCGGTAGAACTTTAAAATGTTGATCACGAAAATTACACACAATGGTCGAGTACCAAAAACCATTAAAACCATTTAGCTCGAAACCATAAATGTAAATTTTCATTAATTGATGACCTTTTATTTGGTTCATTTTCTTTTCTTTTTTTCTTCGACGAATGCAAGACGCATTTTCACGTAAGTTGCCTTTTCATTTTCATTTGTTTACCCTGCTTACGCACTTCATGTAAAGCTGGAGGTGTGCAAGTATTTGGTTAATTGAAGTTGTAATCGATTTCGAATTCAATTCAGCTAATAAATTTGGTTAATTTTGAATTTGGTCAAAAATTAGTTATCCAAATTCATGAATACGCTTAATGAATTCAAAAAAGGTAGAGAGTTTTATTAAAATATTTTGATATATAAATAATGCATGTATCAGTGAAAATATAAATTTAGTTATTCAACTAAAAATATATTTATTGATAATTATTATAATTAGCTTTGTTTTTAACTTAATTTGTACAATTGTTATATTCTTATACATCAATTCATACTTAATTATATTATTAAATTAGTATCCATAAATCACATTAAATAGTCTTGCAATAATTATTTTATTAATATTTGCAAGTTACATGACATTATAGTATTGTACGTAATTAAATTGCTCATTATTCAATTGAGTTAAATGCTTTTTTTTTACTGATTTTTCTTATTTTTTTTAATCATTTATCAATAAAAATTCACTTAACATATCAAATTACATGGAAAAAATAAAACAAAATAAAGAAAAATTTGCTTGAAAAATAGGTTTTTGTATAGGATTTTGGCTCAACTAGAAAATTCTTGAGATTACAAACCTATAACCATCAATACAATATAAAAAGATCAGTAGAACCTTAAAACCTTGATCATGGAAATGACACACATTTAGCCCGACAAACCATCAAACACAACTTTATATCAATTCTTTATGACCACCTTTTTTTGGTTCATTTTTTTTGGCAAATGCAAGACACATTTTCATGCAAGCTGCCTTTTCATTTCCATTTACCATGCTTACACACTTTACGTAAACCAAGCCATTTTTTTCCTTTTCAAGCTCATTGGAGCACACAAGGAACTAGCCATGGATTAATGCACTATGCTGCAAATAAGATGCAAATAACTACAATAGAACCCACTGCCATGCCATGCACTAACACACAAATGAGCGAGCAAAGGTCTATTTCATGTCAAATCCTTTCCATTAATAAATCATAGGAAAATAATCTCCACAATTTGCAGATAGGTATTGTCAACAAGAACATTTCATGCAACTCCTTTCTAATATCAATGACTCCAAAAATTTGCATTAAAAGAAAGCAGAATGTCATATAAATCCTAGTTTCACCCATTCAAGAAAATTAATGATGCATATGACTAAGTAGTCGAAAAACACTAGTGTTATAATATCAATGACAATTAACATCAAGCCAAATAATAATGTGCCATTCTACCATAACATCACAAAACAGTAATCACAAAATACAACAACCTCACTAAACTAAAAGAGAAAAAAAATCTTTTTGTTTAGCCTTGTACAATATTTCAGTCTAAGATGGTATATAAATCTTAAAGGCTACTGTCTGATAGTTAGAGAGTCTTTTAAACAATCATATCCTTAAAACTAATAAAATAAAAAGTCACACTCAAAACATAAAATCTTTTTGAATTTTTAGAAGTTTTTTTTGTGTTTTTTTTTTCAAAACACAAACTAAACCTAAAATATAAAACAACACATAAACACATAAATATAGCTAAACATAACACTAGTGAACCACTTCTAACATATTGGGATAATTAAAACTCTATGAGATGAGGAATAATAAGCATAAAAGATGAATGTGAAAACAATCAGATGATTAAAATTGTGTCTTAAAACATGTGTTAGACTTTAAATATGCAATGTTAATTAGTGTTATTTTTGAGTTAAAACCTTATATTTATTGATTTAGTTGGAAATAGGAACACAAGACTTAACCAAAACATAATCTAGTTATTTTCCTTTTTCCAACTAACACAATAAATATAATTAGAAGTCTCTTATACTTCATCGAGATGTGTATAAGAGACAGTAATCACCGTTAGGTGTGTTAACAAAGTTGGCTAACGGGTTTATCACAAAACAAAGGTCACAAATGCCTAATTCATACTCCCAACTTAGGTTTTGCACATTAATTTTCAAAAAGGATTCAATAACCAAGAAAATTGGAAGATCAAACCAAGCATCAATATAATTCGCATCAAACTACTCAAATACCTGACAACGAGAATGTACCAAAAACTAGTAATTCCACAATCAAAAAACAAAACTTAGGTCAAAGTTCAACTAAAATTTATGACAATCTCAATTTCATCAAATAAGCATAAAATACCTTATTTTTGTCTTGAGCTAAACACATATTATCCAAGCATAATAACTAGCAATAGACAACACAAAACACATAAAATTAAGTAGTCACGAGGCTTCAAACCTTTATTACCCCACCAGATTCTTAAACTAAAGCACATAAATAATTAAAACATAAATAAAAGCAAAATTAAAAGAAGATCTCCGCTAGTAAAGCCAAGGAGTCTTGCCAAGAATGTTGTAGTCCTTGCTCAACTGTCTAAATTGTGTAGTACATCCAAAATTCCTAAGGACAGATGAAATTCTGGCATAGTTAGTCACCATATCCCTAATACCTTTTAGTAGATACCCTGCATCTTCCACTACTCGAGCCAACTTTATCAACACACCGGATAATACCTTTATGGACTGTGTGATAGGATGATACAATCAATTGTTTGGTTCTTTATTGCTTATGCTCCATGACTCGGTCATCTCAAAGTTACCCTCAAGGTGACCATCCTCTCGCTCATTTGTGATTAGTGTAGAAGTCCCTCGAACTTTACCCACCAACTGATTTATTTGTTTGGCAAGCTGGTTTAGGAAATCTCTTTATAGATTTGTCTTCGTGCTCGAAAGTCCTCGTTAACTCCTCCATACAGGCAATCATCTTCCTTTCAATCTTACAATATAATCTTGTTCTTGGGTTGATGGTGGTTGAAATCTAGGCTCATCTTCTGTATATAGTCTACTTGATTCACGTGCAAGCTCGTCTATCTGTTTGGTAGCTTTAATCAATTTGGACAATAATGGTTATTGAATCTCAGGGGCTCATTTTGTCCATATCTAGGCTCTTGGTATGTTGGAAAAGAATAAAGGCATTCTTGGTAGGTTGAGAAAGAATTTGGATGGTTGGACCACCCTATTTGTTCATCACAAGCACAGGATCATATTGGTATGCATATTTCTAGTTAGCATGGTTACCTGCAAAAGAATCACAATATAAACTATTAAAAGAAATTGTATTAGCACAAAATTTACTTATTTGTTCTTCTATAGCTGTTAAGTGGATTAACATATCATGATAACCAATCCTAAGTGCCATACAAAAAAACATAAGAACCATGCTCAATGGTCCTTTCTCCATAATCACAAGGATGATAAAATCCTCAACATGATCAATTCTAATTCAACCCTTGCATGTTCTTATAAGACTAATACAAAACACAAAAACAAGTAGTGACACAAAAGCACAAGAAAAAAGAAAATGGGAGAGTTTAAACTAGTAGCTAGCCCAAACTATCCAGTAGAAAGAGAAATCTTTTTGGATTTTTCAATTATAGAAAGATAAACCAAAAAAAAGGAAAATTTTTTGGTTTTTTTTTTTTGAAATATTGGGAACATACAATGACACTAGCACAAATAAAACAAAAATTACACTTCAAAGTAGTATTCTTGCCAAATTATGCCGACATTGCCAAAGACCCAATCCCTAGCAACGGCGTTAAAAACTTGATAAGTAAAATATCTAGTTACAAAATTTATAATCACCAAACTCTACTATTAACTATATAACACATCACAAATTTATATATAGCAGAAGTATGGGTCGATAACCCATAAGGATTTGTTTAACAAGTACCAGTTATTTGGTTTGAACGTTATTTGAAGAATCGACAATAGGAGAGAGAGTTAAATGAACTAGACTTAAAGACTTCAAAGTAAAATTCTTGATTTTGATTAATTCAATCAGTTAATTGGTCTAATTATAATGCATGGAAGTTCAATTTTCTTTTATCAATTCAACCCCAAAACCTTCAATGATTAAATCGTATCAAATTAATGATCTAGGGAAAGATGCCTCTATATCCTAGATTAATAAATTTGAGTTCTATCTGTATGGAATTATTGGGAACTATATTGTGAAAAAATTAACTAATCCGCTACCTTGGTCTCAAATTAGATTAATTTAACAATCAATATGGGTCTATGATGAAGGATCAATCAACCGAATCATTTCAGCCAACCTAACCAAATCTAGAGTTAGCTGCTCTCTAAAATTGTTGGTTTGTGCCAATTATTACACAATTATTATGATTATTTCAATTGATGACCATAAGGAATTAATTATTTTCCAATAGAATTGGCATCATCCAACCTTAATCCACAACACATTAGAACATAATTGAGAGCATAAACATAAAAGAAAACATTGAAAGTAATTAAAGAAACGGTTGATTGAAAGTGAACAATTAAAGAGCAATAAAACTGAAATTAAATAGCATAATAAAGATCTAAGAAGGTTTAAGAAAGCTTCTTTAATGAAGAATTGCAAGTTGTTGGTCCAAGGTTATTAATCTTGAACCTCCTCTTCAATCCTTCTTGAAAAAATAAAGAAAACCTGTCTAATCTTGTAGCCTTCGAATGAAGCTGAAAAAAAACTTGTTCTCGAGGTCTTAAAGTTTCTTATTTATAGTTTCTAAGAGTTACAAAGTGTAAGACTTTGAATAAGTTTCAAAACGCACTATTACGGGCCCAAAATAGAGACCCAATACTCTATAAATCATCAAAATCACATAGCAGCATTGAACCAACTACAGATTGTGATTGATAGTTGCAGACTAGTCTCGAGAGAATGCTTCTACCGTACTCGTAGTCTGCGAGTGGCCCCTGACAGCTTCGTGTGGTTTTGCATTTTTGCTTCTAAAATTCTCGTCCGACATCCGATTGACGTTTGTTCCTACAAGACTGTGGAACAAAAAACACACATTAATATCTATAATTTAACTCAAAAATAACACTTAAACATTGACTACAAACAAAAGACAAACAAGAAGACACAAAGACCTCTAATTTCAGGAAGAATTAGGTAAACAATCTAAATACAACCCTAAACACACATACATAAATATAATTTAAATAAAATAAAATAAATACTAAAATAGTACACTAAACATCTATTAACACATAGAACCTGAGATGCACGAAAACAAACACAAACTCTAAAAATGCCGAAACTAATGCAAAAACTGTACAAAAAGTAGTAGGAATAATCCTTATTTCTTAGGGTCATTACACCACACCAAAGAAATCCTCAAGCCAATTTCCAACACCCTCAACCCAATTCCCCTTACCTGTATCTCTAGATGTGTTTCCAAAACAATCAACAAAGTTCCTCATATCAACATCCTAACCCACTACAACCCGTGCACAATAGAATGTTGCTCAAAACTTCAATTGGGAGGGAAATGATATACAAACTCAACTTTACGAAAATGAGAAGCGAACTCGAAGCCTTAAGAAGAAAGAAGGAAAATATGAGAGAGTTTGAGAATTTGAGGACAAAAAATGAAACTCTTAGGAGAGAACGTGACACATTTGTGAGGAATCAAAGACCTTCAACAAGGAACTTGGAAACCGAATTGGGTCAAGTGGAAAGACAAGTGAATGAGAGACCAATGGGATCACTTCCAAGTGACACTACTCCAAACCCACGACAACATGTTCAAGTAATAATTCTTAGAAATAGTAAGGAATTGAACAACCAAGTGGTTGAATAGGTGAGCAAAGAGGTGAAAGAACTTGAAAAAATCATCCAGCATGAAGAAGAAGGTGAATCCTCAAAAGGGAAAGGTGAGATGATTGATGAGCAACAGAAAAGTGTATACCAAGTCCCTTTTGAAAGAGTTGATGAAGTCAAAGACATCCTTTGGAGCCTAAAGAAACATTCAAATTCCATTTCCATGAGGGCCAAAGGATGAGAGCATAGAAAAGATATTCAAGAAATTCTTAGAGATGTTCAAGAAGATTGAGATTAATATCCCATTCGTTGAGGCATTGGATAATATGTCTATCTATGCTAAATTTATGATGCAAATGCTAACTAGTAAAAGAAAACTAATGGGGGATGAGATCTTGTGTTTGACTAAGAGGTTTAGCATAATAATTCAAAAGAAACTCCCACCAAAATTGAAAGATCCAGGTTCATTTGCTATTCCTTGTGAAATTCGGAAGTTGGCTTAAAGAAGGCATTGTGTAATCTTGGGGCTTCCATCAATTTAATGCTCTTTTCCTTATGTAAGAATTTGGTTGGGAGAGGTTTGAAAGCGACAAATGTGTCCCTTCAATTAGCATATCGAAGTATCAAGCAACACGCTGAGATAATTGAAGACATCATAACGAAAGTGAGGAAAGTGTTCTTACTAGCCGATTTTATTGATCTTGAAATGGATGAAGATGACAACATGCTAATTATTCTTGGAAGACCATTCTTGGTGACTAGAAGAGCTCTAATTGATGTGCAAGAAGAAAAACTCCAATTGAGAATCAGAGACAGTCCATAGTTGATTTCCTTCAGTATATGATGACGTCATGTGAGAGGACATGATTGATGAACTTGTTGAACATTTTTGTAGGGGCAACTTGAACGAACCTCTATTGAAGATGGAACTTCCGCAAGACAATAATTAATGTGATGATTTAAGTGACATCCAAGCTGACATGAGTATGAAAGAGGAAGTTCTATCATTAGAAAGAGAAGATTCATCAAAGAAAGTAAAGGTAAATGAGGGTTTCCCATCAATGATTCCCCAAGGTTGAGTTCATCCTTCTACGCTCTCACCTTTGCTATGCCTTATTGGGGAAAATGAAATGTTCCCCATGATTGTTTAGTGCTTAGAATTCTAGTGAAGAGCTATCCAAGTTACTTGTTGTGTAGAGAAAACACCGAAAGGCTCTTGCTTGGAACAATAGTGACATTAAGAGGATAAGCCCAACCATTTGCATGAACAAAATTATTTTGAATGAAGATTTCAAAACTTGTAGGCAACCTCAAAGAAGTTGGAATCCTATTTTGAAGGAGGTAGTTAGGAAAGAAGTTTCGAAACTCCTTTATGCCAAGATTATCTATCCCGTAAGTAATAATGAATGTGTTAGTCCAACCCAAGTTGTGCCTTCTAGAAATGAATTGATACCTTTTTGAAATGATAACCAAGTGGTAAATTTGTATTGATTTTTGAAAACTTAATAAAGCCATAAAAAATGATCATTTCCCTATCCCTTTCATTGATCAAATGTTGGAAAATCAATACATGATTTGTTTCACTTGTCCATATAGAATGTTTGCCTACTGGCATAGACCTTTTGGTTATGCAATACTCCAAGCCCATTTCAATGGTGTATGTTTGCAATCTTCCATGATATGATTGAAAAGTTTATTGAAATTTTCATGGATGACTTTAGTGTTTTCAAGAATTCATTTGATGCATGCTTGCATAATTTATCACTTGTGCTTGAGAGGTGTGCAGAGACTAACCTTGTTTCAAATTGGGAAAAATGTCATTTTAGGTGAATGAAGGGATAGTTCTAGGACACAAGGACTCTTCCAAAGGAATAGAACTGGATAAGTCCAAAGTTATAGGCAATAGAGAAATTACCTCCCCCATGTAATGTTAATAGAGTTAGGAGCTTCTTTGGTCATGCCGTCTTTTCATCAGAGATTTATTAGCACATCCCAATGTGTATCCAAACAAGACGGTATGCCTTATTGTATAAAAGACAGTTCCTAACTCTATTAATCAAATTGGGGATCAAAGACATAATCAACTTGAAGATTTATGCTTTGGGCTCTCCGATCTTGTTTCTAGATGTTGTATAAGAGACAGAATTGATTCGAAATGTGAGTAAGTATACCGTAGGATCAGTTTTGTGTCAAACGATAAGCAAGGTCTTGTATGTTGTCTACTATGCTAGTCATACATTGAGAGGGGCCCAAGTGAACTATTCGACTTCCAAGAAAGAACTCCTTGCTATTATTTTTCCCATTGATAAGTTTAAGGCATATCTTTATTGGGAGCAAAGTGATTGTGCATACCAATCATTCAGCTCTAAAATACTTGTTTTTCAAGAAATGATGCTCAACCTAGACTTATTAGATAGATTTTACTGTTATAGGAGTTCAATTGGGAAGTGGTTGATAAAAATGGAAGTGAGAATACCGTCGTTGACCACCTCTCAAGGATTGAAGGACCAATAGGAAGAAGCCAAGAAGATTTACCCATACAAGAAGCAATTCTGGAAGAACAATTTTTGAAGGTTGAAGAGTCTACAACATTGGTATACCGATATTGTTAACTCTCTTGTAGCCAAGGTGATCCCTTCAACTATGGATGCAAAATAAAGGGAAAAGTTTCTTTTGAAGGACAAATATTTCTTTTGGAAGGATCCTTTCCTAGACCATCGGTACAAGGATAAAACCATTAGGAAGTGTTCCCAAAAGAAGAAGTGGTAAACATTCTTCATCATTGCCACTTATCACCGATGGGAAGACATAATAGATCACAAAGAACAACGGCTAGGGTTTTGCAATGTGGATTCTTTTGCTCAAGTCTATTTAAGGATGCAAGGGACGTTGTCTTGCAATGCGATGAATATCAATGAGTAAGGAACTTGTCAAAGAGGAATAAGATGCCACTCAATAATATTGTTCAATGTTTGGGAATTCACTTTATGGGACCTTTTCCAATCTCCTACAATAACAAGTATATCTTGGTGGTGGTGGATTACGTTTCTAATGTGTTGAAACCATTGCATTACCTATCAATGATGCAAAGCGTTATTGTAAACTTCATGAGGAAGAACATCTTTGTTATGTTTGGGGCACCTAAAGCCATAATATGTGATAGAGGAATGATACACAAAATATCTAGTTATAAAATTTATAAACACCTAACTCTACTATTAACTAGATAACGCATCACAAGTGTACAGGGTCAAATAGTATATAGTAAAGTAGGGATCAAACCCACAAGGATTGGTTTTGCAAGCACCGGTTCTTTGGCTTAAACGCTATTTGAAGAATCGATAACGGAAGTGACTTAATTAAGCTAAACTAAAATTACAGACTTTGACTAATGACAATAATGGATTAGGGTTAAGACTAGGCAATTGCCAATTTTGATTTATTCGTTCAATTAATTGGTCTAATTATAATATATGGAAGTTAAATTCCCAATTATCAGCCCACTCCCGAATTTCGTCGATTGGGTCCTATCAAATTAAATAACTAATGGTTGATTAGTCTATATTCCAGATTAATAAAATCGAGTCTTATTTATATGGAATTATCATGAACTAATTAATTAATCCACACACTTTGATCACGAATTAAATTAATCTAACCATTAAAACGGGTTTATGAAAGGGGGTTAACTTCCATTATATCTCAAAAAATCTAACCAAAATAAGAATTAGATACGTTCTTGATTTGCCAATTTATGCCAATTTATTACCCAATTCTTATGATTATTTCAATTGATGATCAAGTTAATCATTACCTAAATAAATCGGCATCATACAACTTTTATCTATAGTATTTAGAACATGAATGGAAGGAATTATACAGAAGAAAATATTGGAAACAAGTAAACTAGTCTAAACAATAATTTAAGAAATCGAATAAGAAATCATTGATTGAAGACGAATAATTAAAAAGTTATAAAAATGGAATTAAATAGAATAATAAAGATCTAAAAAGGTTTAAGAAAGCTTCTGTAATGAAGAATCATAAGTTCTTGGTCCAAGATTGTCAATCTTGAACCTCCTTTTCAACTCTTCTTGAAAAAGGAAAGAAAATCCAAACGTAACCTTGCAGTCCCCCCAAAAAGAAGCTGAAAGAGAACTTGTTTTTGAGATTTTAAAGATCCCTATTTATAGTTTATAAGAGTTACAAAGTGTAGGGGTTTGAAACATACTAAAACGGGCCCAAAATAGACATCTAGATCTCTAATCACGTATGTCGCACCCCTGACCTGAACTTGTTAGACACATGTCTTTTGCTATATCTGTAAAACAATATCCCATGAATTCAAGGCTCTTCATAAATCCAAACCAAAACTACTAAATCAAGTCATAATGTTACAACATGCAAGGTCAAATTATTCTAGCTTACGAACTACTTAACATCTACTAAATCTAGTACAATCCTTCTACTAAACAACCTTTACAATCTTCTTTGTCCTGGTGTGTTTAAACTTCCTCCTCTATGATAACATACTCGTATTCATCATCTGTATAAAAATATAAGGAATAGGCAGAGCGACAAGTCGCCCAGTAGGTAGACACGTATGCCCTGTAAGATCATGCAGTTACATACATATACATTTCACAGAGACAAGTCGTACCATAACACGCTTATGCCTTTTATCAAAATTGTCTTTCAAATTGTACATTTTTTTCATTTCATGTAATCAAGTGATTAAACTTGCTTTTCGAAATTCATATCATTTATCTATTTCAAATCATGTAACATGTACTGTTTAGGTAATCTATGACACTTTACAAATCATTTACTGTATCATGTACAATTTATGGAGGTTCAAACAATACATTGTTTCATTGGCTCTAAGTATTCAACATAGTGATTGACCCTAATAGAAAAGATTTTCAAGAGGTTTCCTAGGAATCACTTGACTTATCATATGTCGTTTAAAGCCTTTGTTCATTAATGTTTATCCAATTGACACCTTTTCCGGCCCCTTCCAGCGGATCAAGCTCATCTTCGTGGATGGAGGATTTGTTCAACATTGATGTGCTCTTGGAGTCGTGGTCTAAATCAATGGAAGTACAAGAGGGTTTGCACTTCATACAGATCCAAAATCATGCATATATCACATTTCTATAACTTAAAAATCAAGCAATTCAAATAGTCATACATGATTTAGATTTTCATACTCAAATAATTATTTCATAAATTAATTTGGAAGATGTGCAAGTTTAAAAATCCATTTAAAAAGTATACAAGTTTGTAAAACAATTTATAAATAAAAGGGTAAGCATCATTTACCGTAGTATGCTAAACAACGATGTTATTGTACTTGTTCCTTTTCAGTATTTCTTATCAAAGATTCATTTTTTCAACACTTAGTACATGTTCATCATTTATTTAAATTATCCTATAACACTTCCCTGAGTAGTGAACTTCCATTAGTCTATATTTGTCCTAAGATTCATAAGAATAATATTTCCTATAGTATTATATAGTTTTCTTGTAGTAAAAAGATAGTTTGAAGTCACTATTATAACTTTGTTTGACTTTTATATGATTGAGAAAACTCATTTATAATATTCGTAAAAACTTCTTGGACTCCACTCCAAATAAACAAAACATTTTGGTAACTTTATAAATCAATTGGGGCTTTTAAAAGACTCTTAAGACACTTGAAGATATTCTAGTCAATTTTTAAAGTCGTTGGGGCCGTTAGGTACTTTATAGAATGTTTGAGGGGTCATTCATTAACTGCATTGAACCTTTAGGGATCCTTTTGACATTTACAAAAACTTTCACATGTCTATGTGAGATATAAACAAACTACCGGGATCCTTATGTAATTCTAGATTACTATTTTGGAATGATGGGGTCATTTGAAAAATCACCCGGGCTTAGATATAATTTCGGAAACTCAGAAGGGCTTAATCTGCCTCCATAAAAATTTCTTTGGGCTTTTGTAAAAGTCCTATGTAACTTTTGGGGTTATGATGGAATTTCATAAACTTTCCCTCGAACTTCATCTTCTTCCTTCCGATTCTTCTTCCCTCCTGCTACAACTTTTTTCCCCTCCTTTCTCCTTCAATTCTCTCAGTAGACATCTCTCATATCTCTTCTCATTTGTTCGAAAATAACGCTGGTGACCAACCACTTACCATTGGCCTTTTCTCTCCTCAGCATGGCCAAGCCTTAGCTGCTTCTCAGCTTTGATGACAGCTATCCGTTATCCCTCCATATCAACTGGCACTCAACACTGGTCACAAATCTGACCATAGACAAGGCCAAGATCTGCATCGCCTGACTATTTCCCTGGCGAGCATATCTGATTCTCAGTTTTTTTAATTGTTCCAAAGACAATTAATCTAATATTCATATTTTCAAAAATCTTATTTTAGTAAATAGTAAACTTCTAATCTTCAAGAAAAGATATTGATGCGAACCCCGTGCGCAATCGACTTGATGCCACGGAACCCAACAATTCAAGATGGCACCAATACCCCAAGGATCGACTCCAAAGTTGGTCACAAGAATTTGGACAGCAAACACACAAACAAGAACAATAAAAAACACACAAGAATCAAGCAAGAATTCAACCCTTCGTCTATAACAAGTGACAAGAACCAAACTCGTAACAAGATTTAAAGTGAGAATTGACCCATTGCCTATATGAATCAGAATTGACCCGTTCCCCAACTATAAGTCGGTTAGAACAATCACTGTTGCTCAAGCGATGATCCCAACAAAGTCTTAATCCAAAGACTAAAAGAAAGAACTTTTTCGTCACGAAAAAGATGAATATTATTGATAAAAATCTGCTGAAATTCGTCCATATGATGAGGCCTATTTATAGGCTTATAGAAATCCTAAAAACTAGCTTAAAAACTCCTAAAAAAGTAGTTCTAGGGTTTAGCCATAAGTGGCCCCAAGATTTGGGCTAAATGGGCCTTATTAAGGCTAATTAATGAGCCTAAAACTAAGAATTAAATAAACAACTAAACCTGACTTAAACCCAACTAAAACCCCAACTTAAAACCAACCCAATTTACATAAACTTAAACTACTATTGTGCTTTACATAATAAAGACCAAACTAAAATAAACTTGAAAGGAAATTCGGTCTTCTTGCACTTAAAGGATCTCCACTTGTGCTTTACTTTGAAGAATTGGGCATCATGTAATAATGAATTCAAGATAGTCCAATCCAACTCGATCAAAATACCATGAATGTACTCCAATCTTGACAAGAGTGAATCCATGCTTGCTCCAGATTGTATAAGCTATCATCTTATACATTTTCGGGCTTTTCGGATGTGTTCGTCTAGATATGAATAGTGGGTTACTTTTTTCTTTAGAGAAAGAAAATGTATCTAACCACTACCGATTAATCCTAATTTACTTTAACAACATTCCAGGCTAATATTCAGATAAAGTAATTAACTAATATTCAAAATAATTAAATGTCTATTTTCCAAAATGTTAAACACGAAAATAAATAATTAAGGCTAAAGTGAGAACTTTTCACCTCTAAGATAGTTGAAATTCTCTCTAAGGTTTGTATTACAAAAGAAAGAAATCAGCTAATTTACCCAATAATATATGTGTATACTCACACACAGAAGCAAATCACACAAGAATATGTATTCCTCAAGCAATTGTGAGTCAAATTAAGATACTACAATTCTAGTTATTTCCTCCCTTAGAACTCTTGTAAACTTTTATCTTCCACTAGACTTAGGTCTTTTAAATCAAATAATTAAAGCAAAAAAAGAAAATTTGACGATATTACATTCTGCCTCTTTTATAAAAGTTTCATCCTCGAAACTTACTCACTTAACATCATGACAAACTCTAATCTTATTGATCATTTAGTCGATCAATCCAAAAGTGAATTACTACTCTATTCACCAAACATATTAATAATTGCACGCTTGCCATCCAAAGGATAATACTCTAATGTTCAAGTTTTGTATATGTTCATTCTTTGGTGTATTTATCACTTTCAACCACAATTTTAAAACCATAGAGCCAGTACTCAATAAGGTTTATTCGGCTATTCGGTCAAAATGTAAAAGGTATTAACAAACTTATTAGAAATATGTATCCAAATGATTCATATCAAAGTCCAAAGGATATCAGCATTAAAACAATGTCCAAGTCCAAGAGATCATATATGTAGGCATAAAGTTTAATATTAGCGTAGCTATTGCCATGTCCTTCAAGCCACTAGTCTCAAATTCAATCATAGCATACACTCTAGCATTGGCTTTGGGATTGGCTGCTATCAGTTCGACTATCTTTTCTCCTCTATTCCTCATATTTCTTGGACATTCCCTCATTTGATGTGCAATTTCACCACTCAAAAACAAGCTCCCAACTTTAGTCGGCATTTAACAAAGTGGTGTCTATAGCAATGGACACACTCAACTATATTCTCATTCACATTATTCCTACCCTGTAACGGCGGTTGTGTTCCACGCTTTCTCTTATGTACTGTAACCAATTGACCTGCCATGTTTGTTTTTCTGGCTATTGCTTCCACAATAGGTTGGGGCTTCTTTCCCTTGTTCTCTTCCTCGACCCTCTTTATATCAGCTTCTGTTTTCACACATGTATTAAATATATCATCAAAATTAAAAGCAGTAGCACTCAAAATCCTTGTCTACATTTCTAGGGCAAACCCTGAGGATAAAAACACGATACCGAACACCAATAATGTGTTTTTGGAACCCGAATCATATGAAAACACAAGATAATTCCTACTTAACAGATTTAGACCCTTAATCTAGCAAACCAAGAACCTAAAGTACCTATTCTCAACTGTACGAGCTACCGACCCGTTACCTATAACAAAAAAAAGAACCAATAGTATTCTTTGTGGCAACTACACGAGTCACAGTTGCAAAAGACCACAAGTCTTTGGAAGAAAAAGTAGAGAAAATTCTCTCACAAATTGTATTAATCAATGATCAAAGGTGTTTTCAAAATTACAGTGTATTGACCTATTTATAGGCTTAAGGAAACCTAAACAAATACCTGAAACAAAACCCTATCAAAACATGAAAAGGAAAACAAATGGAAAACATCGTTTAAGATCCAATGAGCTGATGTTGCGACATGGAATTTGGTGTCGCGACATCGAGACAATCTGTGCTTGATGTTGACCGTATACGAAAGTTTAGAGTTGAGGTCACGACATGGACATTAGAATCACATTTTTGAACATTTTAAACTTCCAAAACATTGACTGTCTTTAATCCTTGAGCCCTAATGACTTCTTGGTCCCCATTGTTGAAGAACAAAGCTTGTTGGTCCACAATCTCTTTGACGAAGCTCAACATGGCTTGTTGCAACTTCTTAGCCCTCGAACGCATGATTGGTCCAAGTGGCATTTGAATGTTATAACCTCCTTGCACAACTCCACCACATGCTTGGATCGTGTCCGCATCTTTTCCTCTCCTTCAAAGGATTCGTCCTCGAATCGACGCCTACATCAAAATCAAATGGAGAAAGATCACTCACATTAAACTCACCAAGAAGATCGATCTTGTAGGCATTGTCATTAATCTTCTCAAGCACCTGGAAAGGATCATCTTCTCAAGGATCCAACTTCGGCTTCCTTTGGTTTGGAATCCTTTCTTTACAAAAGTATACCGTCCAAACCCAATCTCTAGGTTTCAATGCTACTTGTTTCTAACCCTTATTAACTTTTGCGGTATTGTGTTGACTCATCTTGAGCATATGCTCCTCGCTGGTTCATGAATAGATTTGATCATCTCAGCACTTTTCAAAGTGTAGAGCTCCTTATCATAGGTAGATTAGTTCAACGTGGCTCCACTCAACTTCTCACTGAAATATACAAGGAGATGTTTGTCTTGCATTAACACGACACCTACACCAATACAACAAGTATCACATCCTACTTCAAAAGTTTTGGAAAAATCTAGCAGAAGTAAAACAAGAGTAGTAGACAACTTAACTTTTAAAGTTTGGAAAGCGTATTCTTGTGCTTCATCCCTTTTAAAGCCCACTTCTTTGTTCATGATCTCAATTAGAGGGAAAGCTATTATGTTGAAATCTTTCACAATCCTGTGATAAAAACTTGCTAAACCATGAAAAGTTCTCACTTCATGAATGTTAGTAGGGGTTGGCCAACCAAGACCAACGGCCTTGATATTTTCTCTATCAACTTCAATTCCCCTAACACTAACAACAAAATCAAGAAAAACAATTTATTCAAGCAAAACGAACACTTCTTATGGTTAGCATAAAGTTGTTCTTTTCTTAAGATCTTAAGTACTAAGCGTACATGTACAAGATGTTCATCCAGGGATTTGCTACATATCAAAATATCATTAAAATACACAACAACAAATTCCCCTATAAACTTATGCAAAACATGACTAATCAACCTCATGAAAGTACTTGGTGCATTTCTTAGACCGAAAAGCATGGCTAACTACTCACAAAGTCCATATTCGGTCTTATATGTAGTTTTCCATTCATCTCATTTTTTCATGCAAATTTGATGATATCCACTTTTCAAATCAATTTTAGTCAAAACTTAGCACCATACAACTTATCTAACATGTCATCTAGCCGAGGAATAGAATGGTGATACTTTACCGTAATGCGGTTTACCGCACGATAATTGACTCACATACGACAATGTTCTATCAGGCTTTGGCACTAGAATACTGGCACAGCACATGGACTCATACTCTCCCACACGCACCATTCAGCCATTAACTTTCTACTTGCCATTGAATTTCCTTCATTTTCTATGAACTAGCTCTATAAGCGGGTCTATTTGGAATGACTGCTCCGAGCACAAAGTCAATTTGATGCTCAATTCCCCTAATAGGTGGCAACATAGAGTAAATCTCCTCAAGAAAAACATCCACAAAATCCTGCAAAAGAGAAATAAAAGATCTCAGCATGGTCGGCTCAAGGTCAGTTTGCACCAAATAATTTTCTTTAAAATGAGTAAAACACAGGCAAATTAGTAGCTTGCATGGTCTTCCTAGCAATAAGTAACTAGCTTGCATGGGAACAACATCACACAAAATCTCTGATAACTCTAGTAAACTAGAGTTATTTTCCTCTAAATTATGGCATTTTGATAGTTTAAATCCTGAATTTTGGGTAAGTAATTAAAGATTTTAGTTAAATTTCTTTCATATGTGTTTGTATTTCCGTTCTTGATTAAATATGATAAGTTTTTATTAAATTTCTAGTTAATTGATTGCTTCATGGTGTTAATATTATGCAGGTCAAAATTAGAGGTTGGAAGCTAGAATGAACAAACCTCAAAGGACCAAATTGTAAAAATGGAAGAAATGAAGAATGTTGAGAAGAGAGTCGAGATCGCGATCTCAATCTCTCCATATCACGATCTCGACTAGGGAAATTGTCTTAATGTATAAGAGTCGAGATCGACTCACTGAGAGTTAAATTGTAAGGGCAATTTGGTAAAATTTCAGCCAACAACTCCTGATTTTTGCCTTGTGAAGCACTACACTATTTAAGCTACTTAAGAAATAGAAAGTAGGATTAGTAGTAGATAGTTAGTAGATTTTAGGATAGTTTAGGATATCTGGAACTCCAAGTTTACTTCTTTAATAGAAATTTCTCTTTAATTGTCTCTTAGATATCCTTTTAATTTCTTGCCAAATTCGAATTTTGATTAGATAATCGTAGTGGGTTAATCACAAGCTTCGCGTAGATATAATTTTTATTCCCTTTCTAGTCTAATTTAGTAAGAATTTCTTTACTTGCAATTTAGGGTTTCTTAGGTAAATTAGGGTTCTTGATAATTTCTTGCATTTCTAGTTAAGAATTCTCAATTTCATGCATTAATTTCTAGTTAATTACTAGTGGGCTTTCTTTTTTTTCTATCAAAAATCCAAAAATACTTAGATTTCTAGTTTAACTCTTTTCAATTTCTAGTTTAGAAATGATTGCTTTTAGTCTTCAAGGTTTCTTAATTGTAGTCCTTTTAATTGGGTAATCTTCTTGTGTTCAATTTTAGTTTTAATGTCGTTAATTAGGTTAGAATTAAGTGCCTTCCTGTTACTTGATTTTTCTAGAGTAGATTAATTAGTTTCTTAATATTGTAATTGGTAATTTTCACTTACTTTCTTTTTAGTTAATCTAGCATTAAATTAAGTTTTTGATCATTTTCATTTAATCATGGTTTTTACTAGTAGTTCCATCATCCATTGTTTGATTTCACTTAACTACACAAATATCCATAAATCTTGGTAATTTCCTTCCAACAATCCTTGTGGGACGATACCCACTCATCCTATACCACTATCAACTCCGTATACTTGCGAAAGTTAGATAGATTATAGTGAATTAGTGTGGTTAATTATTGCTTGTTTGTCCTTTAAAAGTTAAATTCTACCTGACGAAGCAACCAATCTCATCTGTATATTTTCCAATAGATAATGAAATCACAGCTTGTTTAGTCATCTTTACTTTACCACATTCATTAAGCCATTGCAAATTATATGCATGCGGATGCTTTTGACAAGGCAAGCTCAATTTGACAACCATCAACTTACTAATGACAATGACACAACTATCACCATCTACAATCAAACAACATGCACGATTTGGACAACACATTTAGTAAAGAAAATATTCTTACGTTGTATCTCCTCTTGGTCTTCCGAACTTCGGTTATCCATGCAATGCTCTGAATATCACCAAGATGGGAATGTTGGAAAGATCAACTTGCTTATCCTCATCATCACTAGGACCTTCTAACTCTGTCATTGAATCATCCTCTTGATCACTTCCTTCACTCACCACCTCGTTTCCTTGTAGAAAGAGTGATCGCTTGTTGAGACAATCCTTGTTATAATGACTTGCACCCAAACAACAATAACATCTTATATCCCTAGTGCGTGGTGAGGTTGTAGAAGATGTTCTTTTAACTAAATAATCCATGGGTTGTATCACGTATGATTTAACCACTTTATTTTCAGATTCATTAGTTTTATTACTAGTTGGTCTAATTTGAAGCTGATTATGATGTTTTCCAAACCTTATATTGATGATGACATAAGCACTTAACTCTATAAACAAGTTTTGCAGGTCTGTTACTTGTTTTGCTGAAGACAGGGTGTTCGGACGCATTGTACCGTCCGAACTATGTCAAGCTTCTCGGACGCATGGCCCACCGTCCGAACCAACAGGCAGAAAGCAAGGATCTTACTACTTCTCTAACGGACACACACAACTGTCCAAACAAAGTCTCTTTCGGATGAACATGACCATCCGAAGCTCCATTCGGACGATGGAACAGACGCATACACGGCCATCCGAACGATGTTCTTCACCAACTGCATGGAGATCGTACGCTGTGTCGGACTCATCCTACTTATCTCGGACGTCCGAAACCCCAACGGCTAATTTTTGTGCATTTATTATTTAGCCGTTAGGAAGTAGTTGCAACCACCATTTATTGCTCCTATAAATAACTGCTCTGATATTCTATAAAAATCATCTAATACATTGAATACAAGCCTTAGAAAAGAGCAATTTTAGTACAAATTGGCTATAATGCTTTATTGTATTAGTGTGCAGTTTAGAGGGCAATTCAATTTTGAGTGGAGTAATAATCTTGTACGAAAGTGAGATTGTGAGTAAAATTTTTGGCTCAACTAAAAGAGTTTTAGTTGAATAGTGAGCAAGAATTTCCCTACTTTGTAAAGATTATTGGCTCACCAAGTGTGCGAAGCATTCTAGTGATTTGATACTTCAAGCTTGTTAGCTTGGAAGTATTGGCTATTTAATTTCCTCTCTTTCTTGCTTCACTATTTCATTGATTCTATTATATCAATTATTAATTGAAAAATCTTAATAAGATTAATATTTCTAAAAGTATTTTTAGGAACCTAATTCACCCCCCCCTCTTAGGTTGCTTTGGGACCAACAGATTAGGCTTTGATATAGTAGTAGACCAATTCCTCCTATCATTGAAACTAGACTCAACTTTAGATTTACCAATATTCTTAAGTTTCCTTTCTATCTTTATGAACTTTTCAACCATATCCTGCAACGTAATGTAATGATGCAATTCATCAATATTAGCAATTTCTCTATTAAGATCACACAAAAATCTATCCATAGTGATCTCATGATCTTTGATGATATTTGCTCTCATTAGACACCTTTGGAGTTCTTGAGTGATACTCCTCTACAGATTTACCACCTTGCTTTAACATTTGTAATTATTGATACACATCAGGATAGAAAGTAGAAGGTACAAATCTTTTATGAAATGCAAATTTTAAAGATGCCCAATCACTAATAGATGGCTCTCCACATCTATTCCTACTAGTTATAAATTGATCCCACCATTCTAAGGGATAGTCACTGAATGATGCAATTGTTAATTGAGTCTTTTTGCTATTAGTATAATTATGGCTATCAAAAATAACTTCTACCTTCTTTTCCCATTCGAGATAAATATTAGGATCGAGGTTACCTTGAAATGTAGGGATAGTCAATTTAATGTTACCAGTATCATCGTCAACCTTACCACCATCATGCACATGTCGTCGAGTCCTCGACCTTGCACCTGCAACATACATTTTATCCACAAATTCATAGTCATTAGAATGGTAATTAGGATACGTACCTCGGCGATTTTGTCAAACTCTATGAGCATGAGGCTCAACTCAACTTAGTTTGCTGATGTGTCTCAAATCTCCCTTCAGTTAATACTCCCGTTAAATAATACCTCAAGAGAGCATTGAATACCCTCAAGAGATATTGCCATTTCAGCCACACGGGATTCCCAGGCATTAATCCTTGAACTTTCCCCTTCCTGGGACATTTTTACATGCAAAGAAATTAAAGAACAAAGAGAAACTTTCGGAAGATAGGGTTAACAAAAATAAGGATGTCACTAAACTCCCTTAGTATTTGCACTCCAATTTAGATATGTCACACAAGTTCACTCGTGTTTTACTCAAATTCAATGCTTTTTCCCTCTAACGCACTCACCACTCTTGCCTTTTTTCTCTCTTATAATTCTCCACAAAGTCTTTCTTTCGTAGACTTTATAGTACAAAGCAAGAACGACGTGTATAATCACTACTATTGAATACAATCAGTATTTTATAGACAGTGGAATCAAAGAAAGCATAAAGTAATGGCAGGTTGGTTTTAACAAAGAAAGAAAAATTGCGCACTTTTAGCAAGCCAAAATATAAGAGGGTCAACAAATTAAGGGTCACAAAGTCTAAGAAGATAGTTAGAGATAATGCACACTTTAACACAAAAATCCTTGTATCAAAGGATTCAAGACGAATATGACCGCAAACCAAGTGAAGAAATGGTTCAATATAGTTATGTTATCCCCCAAGATAAAGAATTACTTGTGCAAGTATGTATAAACAAGGAATATCAACAATCTTTTGGTGCAATAAGAACCTTTAAACCCTTATTTACTAGGGTTTTCCACTTTGCAAATTTTTTCTTGATTTTCACAAAATTTATTGCACGCAAATTAAACAAGGACACAAATAAACTTGCTCAAATCACGAAACTTAAAGAACAAGAAGAACTTATACAAACCCCTAATTAGCTAGGGTTTGATTTTTTTAACAACACAAACAATTAAGTCATAACAATATACATCTCAAAATATGAAAATAATGCTACAAATTAAACACAAGAACAAGACATTAACAAGAACAAAGGACAAAAGAAGGACAAGGATAGAAGAGAACAAGAACAAACAAAACAAATAATGAGAAAACAAACAAGAAGGAACAAGAACACAAACATGTTTTTAGGGAACCTAAAGCTCTAATACCACTTCTGATGTGAACCCCGGAGATAAAGCCATGAGACCCAACACCAATATTGTGTTTGCAGAACCCAGATTGCCCTAAGACATGAAAACACCAGATAATTCCGACTTAACAGATTTAGACTCTTTGGTTAGCAAACCAAGAACCTAAAGTACTTGTTCTTCACTATACGAGATACCGACCCATTGTCTATAAAGAGACAAGAACCGATAGTATTCTAGGTGGCAATTACAAGAGTCACACTTGCAAAAGACCACAAGTCTTTGGAAGACAAAGCGAAGAAAATTCTCTCACAAATTCTATTAATCAATGATCAAAGGTGTTGTCAAAATTATAATGTATTGACCTATTTATAGGCTTAAGGAAACTTGAACAATTCACATCTACCTAAAATAAAAACCTAACAACACATGAAAAGGAAAACGAAAAGAAAACATCGTTTAAGATCCAGCGAGTTAATGTCGCTACATGGAATTTGGTGTCACGATATCGAGACAAGATTGATGTTGACTATATGCAGAAGTTCAGAGTTGAAGTCGTGACATGGAATTTGATGTCACAACATGGACATCAAAACCAAACTTTTGAACATTTTGAGCTTCCAAAACATTGTTAGTATTCAACCCTTGAACCCTAATGACCTCTTGGCCCCTATTGTTGAAGAACAAAGCTTGTTGGTTCACAATCTCTTTGACGAAACTCAATATGGCTTGTTGCAACTTCTTAGCCCTCAAACGCATGATTGGTTGGACCAGCATTTGAATGTTATAACCTCCTTGTGCAACTCTTACCATATCCTTGGACCATGCCCGCTTCAATTTCGCTTGTGAGTCCTCAAGTAAACTTTACCATTTTGAGTTCCTCATTTGACATGGTATTGAGTATGGAATCACTCTAATGTAGTGAACTTATTGGTATATATACTCTGTGGTTGACATCCTGGGAATTTATTTTTGGGATTTAAACTGCTCAATTCTTTAAAATGGAGAGTTGTAGGAAAGAAATATTTCACAAAGGCTCCTCTAAACTTTTCCCAAGTAAGCGGCAGTGGATGATCATTTGGATAGTCATCCACAACTAATCTGCATCTCCAACTAAGAATGGCTTAATAGTTCCATGCTTTATTTATTCTAGTGCTTGAAGCAACATGAAATTATTCTCCACTCACCCAACCATTTCTCAGTCTTCTTTGGATTTGGATTGCCATCAAAGGTAGGCTCCTGCACCTTCTTCATATGTTCATAGTAAATGTGTATACCATTTTACATATGGCTCGTTGGTACTTGGGTTTGACCTTGGTTTGTCCTTGGATAGCTTGTGCTATTGTATTTATAGGAACAATAAATTCGGTAGGGACAATCACAAGAGCTTGGTTATTTTTCATTCCCAACCCACGATTAGCACTTCCAAATCCACTCACTCTAGGGGTGTTTTTGATGTTGGTTGTATGGTCGTTTGTGTTGTTTGTGTTATCATTTCTGGACCTAGTTTGCAGTGGCATTTTCCTATAACAAAAATCAAGTGTTAGTTTTCCTACTTATACAAACCACAAGGAAAAAATGTACTCACATATATAGCAATGTAAATTTCTAGTCCAACAACAACAACATTACGAATAATTTCCAGACATAGTATTCCAAATCCAAAAATTCACTCATGGTATAAACACATTCTTTGACTATGAGAGTTCAAAATACTCGTACTAAAAAGAGACATAATATTTATATTGCTTTGGCTGTTCATAACTTCAATTGTGTGCTCTTTTTCTTTTTCTCACATCTTATTGGGTAGTCGTCCATGTCCAAGTCTAGTCCTTATTAATATGATCTAATAGGTTTTGTACTTTAATTCTTATGTAGCTTTAGTTGCTCAACTTAATTTTCGTCCCCAATATTATAGTTCCAAATCTTAATCTCTTTGGCTATAGATATTCCGAGGTTTCTTTATTTCCTTTCTTCTTACTTTTGTTTTGTTACTTGGTCACCTCCTTTACTTAACTTCACTCAAAATCTTTAGGTACCTTCATTACACCAAAATCATTTAGTATCCTAAGTTCGATACTTTGTATACATCTCATTGTTTCTAAACTACACAATCTGGTATCTTAAGTATCCAACCTAAGACACACTATAGAGGTCATAACCTAAGCTCTAATACCATTAAAAAGGTCACGCCCCAACCCATATTTGTCAGGCACAAGTCATTTGTTGTACCTGTGAAACTGTACTCCCATGAATACAGAGCAAGAATCATAAATCCAAACTCAGATACTAATAATGATAGCGGAAACATCTATTCACAAATGACAACCAAGATAATGCAATAACTAATTAATTAATAAATTCTAAACTGCAAGACTACTAAATTAGGTCATCATGTTACGAGCATGAGTTGTAGGTTCAAATTATTCCAACTTACGAACTACTTAACATCTATTAAATGTAGTAAAATCCTTATACTAAATAAACTTTACAATCTTCTTTTTTTGAATGTGGTTAAGCTTCCTCCTCTACGATAACATATTTGTACTCATCGCCTGTATGAAAAGATAACGAATAGGGTCAGGGACAAGTCGTCCAGTAGGTAGCACTTATAGCCTTCTGGATCTCGCAGTTACATACATATATATTTCACACACTCATACCTTTTATCAAAATGATCTTTACGAATCATATCTCATTTTCATTACATGTAATCACATGATTCAACTTGCAATTTGAAATTCATGTATCATTTATCTATATCAAATCATGTAACATGTACTTTTAAGATAATCTATGACACTTCACAAATCATTTAAAAATCATGTGTAATTTAAAGAGGCTCAAACAATACATGCTTTCATCTGCTCTAAGTACTCAGACTAGTGATTGACTCTGCAAGAAAATATGGTCACCTCCAAAGGTTTCCTAGGTACCACTTGACCTATCGTATATCATTTACCAAGATATCAGTATACTAGTATATAAGGGTATCATAATATATCAGGACTATAACCCCTACCAACTATTTCATGTCCGTTTAGAGCATTTGTTCATTAATGTTTACCCAATCGACTCGTGCATTTCATACATATCCAAAATCATACATATATCACATTTCTATAAATTAAAAAATCAAGCAATTCAAATAGCAACACATGATCCAGATTTTCATACTTAAATAATCATTTCATAAAACAATTTGGAAAACATGAAAGTTCAAAAATCCATTTAGAAGATATAAAAGTTTGTAAAACAATTCAAAAATTAGAGTGTACACACTACCTATCTTGGTGTGCTAAAGAACCACATTCATGTAATTGCTCCTTTACAGTATTTCCTATCAAAGATTCATGTTTTCAACAGTTAGTACATGTTCATCATTAAATTATCCTATAAAAAATCCTTGAATATTCAACTTATCCATTAGTCTATATTTCTCATAATATTCATAAGAATAATATTTAATACCGTATCATCTATTTTTCTTGTACTAAAAAGGTACTTTCAAGTCACTATTGTAACTTTATAATACATTTCTACGATTGAGAAAATCCATTTACAATATCTGAAAAACTTTATGGACTCCACTCTAGTTAAACAAAACCTTTTGGTAACTTTATAAAATCAATTGGGGCTTTTACGATACTCTGACGACACTTGAAGATATCTCGTTATTTTTAAAAGTCATTGAGGCCATTAGGTACTTTAAAAACATTTGAGGGGTCATTTATTAACTTTATTGAACCTTTAGGGACCTTTTTGATATTTATAAAGGCCTTCATGGGTCTATGTAAGATATAAGCAAACTGTAGGGATCTTTCTATAATTTCCAAAAGGCTGTTATGGACTAATGGGGTCTTGTGGAAAATTATCCAGGCTTAGCAATAATTTCAAAACTCAAAAGGGTTGAATCTGTCACCATAAGTGTAACTTCTTTTGGCCTTTGTAAAAGTCTTATGCAACTTTGAGGGTTATAATGCAATTTCAGAAATTTTCCCTCAAATTTTCCCTCCCTTTCTCCTTCGATTCTCTCTCATATCTCTTCTCACTTGTTCGAAAATAATGTCGGTAACCACTTGCCATGACTTTTTTAATCCCCACCACAGCTCTACTTCTCATCTTCGACGACAGGTGTCCGTTCTTTCTTCACATCAGCCAACACTCAACGGTGGTCACGAACCGACCACAAGCAAGGCAGGCTGCATCATCCAGCAATTTCCGCGGTGAAAAGATCTAATTCTCACTTTTTTATTTTAAAATGTTCCAAAGTCAATGAATCTAATATTCTTATTTTTAGAAATCGTATTTTAGTAAATAGTAAACTTTTAATCTTCTGGAAAACCTAAGAATATTTTTATTTTTCTAGTAGAGAAAGAAAATCCATCAACCACTTCTGATTAATCCTAAATTTACTTTAGTAGTATTCTAGGCAAAGTAATAATCTAGTAAAATAATTAACTAATATTCAGAATAATTAAATGTCTATTTTTTCTAAAATATTAAATACCTAAATAAACAATTTGTACACATCTAGTAATAGAGAATACTAATAGATAGAAGTAATTCTTATACAAGGTTAGTTTTGTATAATAGACAGAAATCTGTCTACTCTACCATATAATATAGATATATATATACACACACAAACACAAACACACACACAATCAAATCGTTACAAGCAAATATGTATTAACAAGCAATTGTATTGGAATTATGATATTACTAATCTAGTTATTTCCCCAATTAGAATTCTTACAAGATTTATCTTCCACTAGGCTTAGGTTTTTTAAATTAAATTATTAAAGCAAAAAAAAAAATCATGGGTATTACAACGTAGGCCCTTGATCCAGTCAAATCAAGCACTGATAGCACTTGATTTCCCTTTATTTAGCCACTGACAATGCTTATACTTCTGATGGAAGCACTAACAGTGCTTGAATTGCCTTGTCCTCCTAAGTGTCGAGAGCACTTTTCCCTAACAGCTTTGCACAGTTCTGCCATTTTGCCTATAAAATCTTTCCCCGACATTCGATTGACACACTGTTTATTCTTTCATGAGTCTAGAACAAAAACACATACTAATATATATAATAGAACTCTAAAATAACACTTAAATACTTACTAAAACTATAAACAAGTGAGAATGAAGAGCAAACAAAGAATTCCAGTTCTTTAGGAATTAGACAAACAAGTTAAACACAACCCTAAACACACACAAAAAAATATAAGTTAAATAACATCAAATAAACACAAAAATGAAAACACTAAAACAAACATATATTAACATAGGAGATGGAAATGCACGAAAACAAACACATAAAACCTAAAAGTGCCGAAACTAGTGCAAAAGCCATACTGAAAATAATAGAAATATCCCTAATTTCTTAAGGTTATCAAGGAACTCACTTCAAGAATTCATTTTTTGTGTCTATTTTATCTAAGTATGGTGTGAGGCACCTAAAAACTTTTTTGCATACCATCCCCAAACATCCATCCAAATAGAAGTGTCTAATCGGGAATTGAAGAGAATATTATAGAAAACCATGAATTCCTCAAGAAAGGATTGGTCAAGTAAGTTGGATGATGCTCTATGGGCTTATAGAATAGCCTACAAGACACCTATAGGGATGTCCCCTATAGAATGGTATACGGTAAACCATGTAACCTTTCGGTGGAGTTAAAACACAAGGCATATTTGGAAAATCAAGAGTCTCAAATTTCATTGAAAAGTTGCAAGTGAAAAGAGGCTTTTAGACATCAATGAACTTTATTAGCTATAAAGAGAAGCTTATGAGAATTATGGGCTCTACAAGGAAAGGACAAGGCATGGCATGACTAGCACATATTGAAAAAAGATTTCAATTTCGAAGACTTGGTGTTCCTCTATAGCTCTCGACTAAAACTATTTCTGGAAAAGCTCAAGTCAAAGAGGAATGGGCAATTTGAGATAGTACAAGTGTTACTTCATATGGCCTGTGGAATTGAAAGGAAAAGAAGTAAATTTCTAAGTGAATGGGCATCGCTTGAAGCATTACTATGAATGAGCAATAGAGGAAGAACGAAAACCATTCATTTTGCCACTACTTGACCACCTTATTGCTATAGTCAAGTTAATGACTCTAAACAAGCGCTTTTGGGAGGCAACCCAAATTTCGTCCCTTATATATGTCTTAAATTGCTTTTATGTTTGCCTAGTTAATTATGTTTTAATTAGGTTTAATTAGTTAAGAATTATGTTTAATTTAGGTAAATGTCATGTTTTTGGTGTTTTAATGAAATTGAAACTGGAAATGACCTCTAAAATGATGTCTTGATGATTGTAGCTAAATGAGAGGTCATTGGAGAAAGTCGGTAAAAAGCTGAAAAATGAGAAAAAAATTTCCTGGTGCCAGTCACCACGGTAATCATTCTGTGATGTGGTGACTAGAAAAAATTGCTTACTGGAAGTTTAACTACACCTCAGCTATCACGGTGTCCTGCTGCCAAAATTCAAAAAAAAATTCTAAGTAATGATGACCACAGTGTCCAACAAAAGTTGGGTACTGTAAGTTAAGCTGCGTTCCAGTCACCATTGTAATGTCCAAGAGGAAAATTTTTTAAGTACCAATTACAATGGTAACCAATTTCAAGAAGAGAATCTCGTAATTGTGGTTGACTAGCTAGTGTCTTGTAAACATCTAGATGTGTATAAGAGTTTTCATGACTTTCCACTAATACCTACAAGTTCATGGTATCAATATAGTAGAGTGAATAAGGATCGTTTCCAAAAAAACTAAGTAGCCAAGTACAAAGAGTCTATGCAAATTTTTATCTACACATTCGAAACGAGATTAATTAAAGATAAATAATAGTTCTTTAGAAATTCTTAATCTAAGGTGGTCAAGTACAAGGATCGTTTGTTGGAATTTAAATGCAAAAAATAAATAATAGAAATTTAAATATAGAAAAAACAATGCAAAGTAGTAAAAGGGTTCTTAAAATAATAGAAAATACGAGAGGGTCAAATACTAACCTAGCAATTTCCACCGGTTAATCGAAATTTCTGTCAATTGGTCTAATTTTGTTACATGGAATTTCAATCCCCATTTGTCAATTCAATCTTGAAATATTCGGCAATTAAACCCTATCAAATCTATTACTAGGGGTAAAGGCATCTATGTCTTCGATTAATATATTATGAGTTCTTTGACATATGAAATTATTACACATCTAACTAACTAATCCCGCCGGCTTGGTCTGGAATTAGATTTATCTAACAATTAATACGGGTCTATGGCGGAGGATTGATGGAACATTTCACCTCGGCCAACCTAACAAAACTTAGAGTTAATTACTTTCTAAAATTATCGAGTTGTGTTAATTATTACCCATGTAATATAATCTTCCAATTGACCATCGGTTTGGATATACACTGCTAGGAAGTGGCATCACTGTGCCCGAACCCTCATAAATTTAATGATTCTTGATTTAAGCAAATAAACAATAATTAAATGAATTTCAGTTGACTCATAATTGAATTGGAAAATAAAAGTAAAGCAATAGAAATTCAATAAGCATAATTAAAGAACAAAATTACCAAAAAATTACTTGAGAATAATCTAAACTTGAATTGAATAATTCTTAATCTAATGCAAATAATGCGGTAAAATAAAGAGAAGTATGGAGTAATTTTATCTAGAAATTATTAATAAAACACAAGAATAAAATCTATGAGTTTGGCACCCCAAATTGAAATTTACAATCTCCTATATAATAGAACATTGTAATAGCCCATGACCAGTCTAGATCACAGTATGCGATAGTGGTTCTGATGAAAGTATAGACTACTCTTGGTTATCGCAGTTTGTGATTATCCTTCTGATCCAGGCTCAATCAGCACTTGGTCTTCCTTGTGTCAAGCGCATCTGCACTTGACTCTTTGGTTCCACATTCTGCTGCTTTCCATTCCATGCTCCAACCTCCAATCTACACTTGTGAAAAGACTATCTTGCCCCTTCATTGTCTGTTCCCCACAAAAGTAACATAATAAATAGACATCTAAACCTATTAAACACACAATTAACTACCAAACTAACACAAAAGCTTATAAACTAATAACACCACTTAACAACACAAAATACCAAATAATTGGGACTAATTTATTAAAAAATACACCCATTGAAGCATAGAAATAACTCTAAATATAGAGTTATCAATTTCCCTCAACTTAGCATTGTGTTAGTCCCGAACAAACTAGGACAAAGACAACCAATACTAGACAAACATGGAAAAACAAATACGACTAGACATGAACAAGGAATCTTGACACTAAATTTGGATTGAATCAATTGGCTCATGAACCCAATTTGAAATCCAACCAACCCAATGAATTACACAACACACTATTACACATTAAGAACATCACTCAAATACGTGTCAACTGGACTTTCTCAAATATAAAGCTAAGAACTCAAATTAACTAATATAGGTCACATCACACAAAATACATTGTCTTCCCACAACCAATTTGAAGAAAAATTTTGAGATCAAAATTTTATAACCCTCAATACAATAGAAAAAGATCAAAAGAACATTATCTTGTAAAAAAATCTAATGCAACGGCAAGGCATTAAAGAGCTATTAAGATCATTTAAGTCAAACAGCAACACAACCTTTCATAAATCCTTTTGACCACCTTTATTCAGCTCTTCTTTTCTTTTTTTTTCTTTTTTTTTTGGAACCACAATACGTATTTTCACTTAAGCTGCCTTTTCATTTTCATTTTTACCATGCTCGCACATTTTATGTAGAACAAGCCTTTTTTTTTTCTTTTTAAGCTCATTGGAGCAATAGGATCACACAGAACTAGCCACAGGAAAATGGGTTGTTTGCACTTGTAGGACTTAAATAACTATAATGGAACCAAATAATTGCTATGCAATAACCTACATATGAACAAGAAAGTTCTACCTCATATCAAAATCTATCCCCACTGACAAATCATAAAGAAACAATCTCAAAACCTCCAAGCAACGAAGTAGTTTGTGTAATTCCACTCTAATCTCATCGAGTTCAAAAATTTATACATGTGAAAGTATAAATTGACACAATTCAAGTTGTAATCAATTTAAAGAAAAATGTGCAACATGTAACCACATGATTCAAAAATTTTTGGGTTGCTATATCATAGATAACTAATATCAATTCAAATAATAATATGTCATTCCACTCACTAGAGTACATCAAATTGATATCACATGACTCACCAAAATAAAAACAGAAGACAACAACTTCCTAATATAAATATAAAAATAAAAACACTTAACCCAGCTACCACTTGCCAGCACAAACAAACTACAGCAAGTGGTACACTAAATAATCACACAACTAAAAAAACATAAAAAATTAAAAACAAAAAAGGGAAACTCCCCACTAAAGTTGGAAATTGGAATGCCAATCAAGTCCCTGATGAAATAGCTTCATAATCCCCATTTTTGTGTGAGGTCCTTCTCTCTCGACCTTGTCCGGCAAACCATAACCCCTTATGCCATTTAGGTAGTGGGGTCATCTGTGGCCATCATCACACGTCAAAGTTCCCCAACTGACTGAGTTGCCAAGCCAAGAAGTCCATGTTCTGTCTTATGTCCTCAAAGCATTGGCTGTGATAACAAAGGAGCTCCCACTAAGTCTCGGTATTGACTGGCAGGTGAAAGATGAAATCATACTCAAGTCAAGGTGGTGGTACTAGTAATGGTCCTCATGGTTGGGTTTGTGGTGGAGCTCGTGATTGAGCTTCTTTAGCATTCTCATCATCACCAACCCTCTCACCTCATGCTTTGGCATGAATGATGATCAAAGTAGCTTGATATTAGGTCACGATCGACTATTGACATTTGTTGTCTATTAGCTTTTGAGCATTCCATTTCTTTTGAGTTACGATTTGGAGTCCTACAAACTGACGTAGCTGAGTAATCAAGTTACAAAAAATTAATTCAATAGACTTGCAACTCCTATTCCTCAAGATCTCTTGTTGAGTTTCCTACCCAACCTGTAATCAATGGTGAGTCCTTCCGTACTAGCAAAAATTAACAAAGCCTTCTCTAAAATAACTTCAATGGTATGTGTGCTAGGAATAAACCGAGCACCGATAAACTGCATTCATACACATGTTTTTGAACAAAGGTATCTCAATCTAATCCACTTCCTAGCACTGTGCTCCATTTCCCATGCCCCCAAACCATAAGTTATTACATTCGCATCCTCATCATAATCTATCTCACCATCCACGAATGTACTAAACTGGTTGTCAGGCAAAGTAGGTAAGTGATTAATTTGATTTATAACCTTCTTCTTAAAACTAACAGGGGTATTACTAACCTTAACTACATGACTAGAAATGTTAATGTTGTTGCCAATGAACTCACACACCATGTTTTGATTGCCTACAGGTACTAAGAGACAGATGCTATCATGCCATTCATCCCGGTTCAAATAGTTTTTAGAATCTACGATGCCTAGCATCTACTTCTTCATTATCTTCTATCGAGAACAAGCCAAAACCTCACTCATAGATAGGATTAGCCTTTTCTAGAGTTTATCATGTAGTTCCTTACCCTCTAGAGAAACAAAAACATTATTATCATAAGATGGGGCCTCGGCTTGCTTTCTTTTCTTTCTCATTTTAAAATTTATCAAAGTAGAACATTTAATCCAAACACCGATTCCACAATTATCAAATCAAACTCCAACAATCCAAGCTAATGAATCACAAAATTGTAACAAAATCGAATCAAAATTCAACCTTGGCTCAATTACAAATTATCAATTTAAACCAAATTCCAAGAGTTATGAAAAATATTAAAAGCAATCTTAATTTTTAAATTATGCCCTCTTAATCACCAAATTGGAGAAAAACCTAGAGCTCCTTAACCCGTTTGAACTATCCACTTGAGCCCTGAAATTAATGGCATGAAGTTGATATTAGTGACATGAATGATTGGGCATTGAAGTGAGTGACAAGGTGTAAGGATTTTGGGGAAGAAGAAAGAATAAGAAGTACATGAAGAAGAAAGGACGAAAAGCAAATGAATAGGGGATAAGTTTCTAGTTGCAAGGAGGAAGGAAAATAGGAGGGAAAAGTCTAGATGGTTAAAAGATTTAGGAAAAGAAGGTTTAATAAAACTCGGAGAGCGCCTTGGCCTGTCACAATCTATGATAGTCTATCACAATCTACAGTAGTGATTGTTGGTCCCAAACCAACCTAAAAGGGGGGGTGAATTAGATTTCTAAAAGTACTTTTAGAAAGATTAAACTTATTGAGATTTTTCAACTAACAATTAATATAATAGAATCAATGAAGCTATGAAGTAAGAAAGAGAGGAAATTAAAAAACCAATACTTCCAAGCCAACAAGCTTGAAGTATTAATTCACTAGAATGCTTCACACACTTGGTAAGCCAATAATCTTTACAAAGTAGGGAAATTCTTGCTCACACTAAAACTCTTTATAGTTAAGCCAACAATTTTACTCACAACCTCACTTTCGTACATGATTATCACTCCACCATCAAAATTGAATTGTACTCTAAGCTACACACTAATACAATATAGCACTATAGCCAATTTGTACTCAAATTGCTCTTTTCTAAGTCTTGTATTCAATGTATTAGATGATTTTTACAGAATGATAGAGCATGTATTTATAGGATCAATAAATGGTGGTTGTAACTACTTCCTAACGGCTAAATAATAAATGCACAAAAAACTAGCCGTTGAGGTTTCGAACGTCCGAGATAAGTATGTGCGTCCGACACAGTGTCCGATCTCCTGGGTACATTGAAGGTCATAGTTCGGACTCTAGGCTATGCAAGCGTCCGTTCCATCGTCCAAACAGAGCCTCTGACGGTCGTGTTCGAAAAAGAAACTTCGTTCTGACAGTTGTATGCGACCGTAGAGAAGCATTAAGAAACTTGCTTTCTGCCTGTTAGTTCGGACGGTGTACTGCTTCCGAACACCCTGTTTTCAGTAGAAAAAGTAACAGACCTGCAAAGCTTGTTTTCAGAGTTTAGTGCTTATGTCATCCATCAAAATAAGGTTTGGAAAACATCAATGATAACTCTAGTAACTAGAGTTATTTTAATCTAAATTATGTCATTTGATAGTTTACATTTTGAACTTTGGTTAATTAATTGAAGGTTTTAGTTAATTTCTTCCATATGTGTTTATATTTTTGTTCTTGAGTGCTCAAAGAATTGAGAAGGTCATAGATTTGAGAAAGTGAAGGTTCGGAGGAAGATGGACGTGGATCATGGACTGGTGGAGATGTTTGAGGAGGAGGAGAAATGTGAGGTGCTAAAACAGAGGTAGAGGCCTGGGATTTTGAACGTTCAATATCAAAGGCTGCCTTAGTTAACCATTGATCATTAAAATAACGGAGGCCTTTTCGCTCAATATAAGATTTGTTGAAATAGGGAGGAAATTGTTTGTTTCCGCTGAAAGGTACATCAAGGAAATCAAATACTTTGGTGAGAAATTTTCTGAAAGGAATGTTTCGTCGGGTATCAGTAAGAAAGAGTTCCCACAGGTTCAATGAGCAGAAGAGATACCCAAAGTCAAGAGGAATTCCTTTGAAAACACAATAATATAGGTAAAGCTGCATCTTTCCGGGCTCAGTGCAATGCCCATCTGTTGGTAGCAGTAAATTTGTGACAAGAGTGTACAGAATATTCAGTTCAAGAGTGAGCAATGTAGTTTTGGCTTCCGAGGCCTGTTTGAAATTGATGTTAAAAATTGCTCTGACCTCATCAATGTCAAAGCGATTATCAAGAGCGGGCCATTTATCTAAAGAAAAGAAATAAGAAAATTCATTCGCATTTGAGACTTCACATTCAAAAATAGTATTGATGATGTTGGAGAAAATTTCAAGATTTGTGTTGTTTACACGAGAAACTAATGTGCGAACAGTGGGGCCTTTCCTAAGATTGGCTGTGAATTGGAGCACCATGTCATGATAAACGGGTAAGTCAGTATGAACTAAGTGACCCCAATTTTGTTTTTCAAAACACGATTTGACAATGGGAAGATAAAATTCATTGACAAAGACTCTGTGAAGCAGGGCGTTGAACTATTATAGCTTTGCTAAGAAGAGATGTATACCGTCCGGATACCTTGGCATCGATGAATTTTGGTAAGGTTGGATTTGATGAAGCTTGAGGATTAGCATACGATTCCACACGCACCGGAGCTTTCCCTTTTGATTTACGTCCACGAGTTGCTGTTGAAAAACCTCCATGGGATTTAACCATTGTGAATGGAAGGTATAAAAAAAATTATTTATTATTTTTTTTTTTTTGGAAAGTTGCTGGAAATTTGATGAAATGAGATGATAGATGGGTGAAATTAGGTGCAATAATGGTGATGAATACTTTGGGAATGACAATTTTCCAAACAATTTGTGGAGAGAAGGAAGAAGTTGGAGGAATTTTTTAGGAGAAACATTTCGCCAAAGAGGGTTTCGGTGGTTAGGGTGAGTCCGAAAAGGGACCAAAGTGGACTACTGTAGATGTGTTGGAGAGACCGTTATGAGTCTGAAAAGGGAGAAAGTGGACGATTTTAATCGAGCAGAGAGACCGTTCGGACGTCCGAACGATTGGTATGCGTCCGAAAGCTGATAAACGGACGGCCGATCCATGAGCTAGTGCATCCGATATTCTTTTGGACGATGGGAAGTGTCCGGTAGAATTCCAGTGAGAAAGTAAAGAAATTGAGGAACATTCGGAAGATCATAAGCATCCGAGGCAGAGAGGAGGCTTTCGGACGAGTGAGAGCGTCCGAGAAAGAGTGTTTTTCTGACGAGCAGGTGCGTCCAAACTAAGAGATTATGCCAAATTGAACTGTAAAATCTCCAAACGTTTTCTGAGAGATTCAAAACGATCTAGGGCCAAGGGTTTTGTAAAAATGTCAGCCAGTTGATCTAAAGTAGACACAAAATCAACACATATTTCCTTTTTACAAACAAGATCTGTAATAAAATGGTGCTTAACATCAATGCGTTTGGTCCTAGGGTGCAATACAGGATTTTTTGTGAGATTAATTGCACTAGTGTTGTCATACCTAGGTCCACATTATAGGCACACAATCAAAAACAACACCAAAATCTTTTAGAGTATGTTTCATCCACAGAAGTTGAGCACAACAATTTTCAGCAGCAATGTATTCGGCTTCAGCCGTAAAAATAGAAATAGAATTTTATTTTTTGCTAAACCAAGACACAAGACAATTACCCAGAAAATGACACATACCACTGGTACTTTTTCTATCAATTTTACACCCAGCAAATGTGCTCATTTTGAATAACTAATTAAATCAAATGTAGAGGATTTTGGATACCACAGACCAAAATTCATAGTACCCTTCAAATATCTAAAAATCCTTTTTACAGCTATCAAGTGCGATTCTTTAGGGCAAGATTGAAATCTAGCACATAAACACACAGCAAACATAATATCAGCACTGCCTGTTAAGTAAAGTAGGCTTCCGATCATACCTCTATAGTGTTTTTCATCAACACTATTACCTCCTTCATCTTTATCAAGTTTGGTTGAAGTGCACATAGGCGTACCAACTAGTTTGCAATCTTGTCCATTCCAAATCGTTTGAGTAGCTCCTTTGTGTACTTGATTTGTGTAATAAACGTTCCTTCCTTTGTTTGGTGAACTTGTAGTCCAAGGAAAAATTGTAACTTTCCCATCATACTCATCTCAAACTCTTTTTACATTAAATGTGAAAAATCCTTGCACAACCTTTCATTAGTTGCTCCAAAAATAATATCATCAACATAAATTTGAACAATTAACAAACCATTGGAATTTGTTTTGGTAAAAAGAGTGGTGTCAACTAGACCTCTTTTAAATCCATTTTCAATCAAGATACCACTTAATCTTTCATACCAAGCTCTTGGAGCTTGTTTCAAACCATATAAAGCTTTAGAGAGTTTAAAAACATGATTTGGAAAATTTTTATTTTCAAAGCCGGAGGTTGTTCAACGAAAACTTCTTGATCAATAAAACCATTTAAAAATGCACTTTTGACATCCATTTGAAATAATTTGAAATCATTGAAACATGCAAATGCGAGAAACATGGTATAAGCGAATGGATTCTAATCTAGCCACGGGTGCAAAGGTTTCATCAAAGTCAATACTTTCTTCTTGAGCATAACCTTTTGCAACAAGTCTAGTTTTGTTCCTTATGATTTCACCTTTATCATTTAATTTGTTTCTAAAAAACCCATTTTGTTCCAATTACGGGATGAGAACATGGTCTTTCAACTAAGGTCCATACGTTATTTTTCTCAAATTGACTAAGTTCATCTTGCATGGCAATGACCCAAGATTCATCATTTAAAGCAACATCTACATGTTTAGGTTCAATGAGAGAAAGTAATGCACAATTACTATTCAAAGATTTATGAGAACGAGTATTTACCCCATCGGATAGATCACCTATGATCAAATCTTGAGGGTGACTAGAGATGAATCTCCAAGCTTTTGGAAGATCTTTTGGAGAATCCTCGTTCTTTTCTTCTTCATCATCTACTTGATGGTTGTTGACATCATTGCTTGATGTGATCTCTTGATGATCTTCATGGATGTAGTGAGCTTCTCGAGCTCCTTTTGAATACCTACATCTTCATCTTCACATAACTTCTTTGAGATAACATCATTAGCTTCATCAAATGTAACATGTACAACTTCTTCAATCAAGAGCGTTCTTCTATTGTATACTCGGTATGCTTTCTTGTCACTAGAATATCCTAGAAAGATCCCTTCATCCGATTTTTTGTCAAATTTACCAAGATTTTCTTTGATTTTTAATACAAAACATTTGCAACCAAAGACTTTAAAATAGCTCACAATGAGTTTTTTACAAAAAAGGAGTTCATTAGGATCTTTGTTTAAAATGGATCTTAATAAAACTCGATTCATGACATAACAAGCCGTGTTAACGGCTTCGGCCCAAAAATATTGTGGTAAGTCACATTCACTAATCATAGTTCTAGCAGTTTCTTGAAGAGTCTTATTTTCCTTTCAACAACACCATTTTGTTGAGGGACTCTAGCAACCAAAAATTCATGTGAAATACCGTTGTGATCACAAAAATGAAGAATTCGGGAAAACCTCCAAATTTAAATTTGGCACCATTGTCACTTCTTAAACGAATGATCTTTAAATTCAATAAATTTTGAATTTTGGAAAACAATTTTACAAATTTTTCAAAAGCTTCATTTTTGTGAACAAGAAATAATACCCAAGTGTACCTAGAATAGTCATCTACAATAACAAAGGCATATTTACAACCACCAAGACTAGCATGTTGAGTAGGTCCAAACAAGTCTAAATGCAACAATTCTAAAGGTTTATGAGTGGACACAAAATTCTTTGGTTTAAAAGAAACTTTAACTTGTTTACCAAATTGGCATGCATCACAAATTTTATTTTTCAAAAACTTTAGTTTTGGCAAACCTCTTACCAAATCCTTCTTAGCAAGTTTTTCAATTAAATCCATATTAAAATGACAAAATCTTCTGTGCCAAAGCCAAGGATCATCTATGGAAGCGGCAAGACATTTTACACTGCTATTGCTAATTTTATCAAGGTGAATCACATACTTAAACATCATTGTGCCTAGTGCCCTTAAATAAAACAACATGATTTTTATCAATGATAAGACATTCATGCTTGGTAAAAAACACATAAATTTTTATCACAAAGTTGACTTACACTTAATAAATTGTAGTTCAAATTATCAACAAGAAGCACATTCTTTATCAAGGTTTCACCATTTTTACCTACATCACCAATGCTGATTGATTTTGCTTTATTGTTATCTCCAAATGTTACTTTTCCACTGTTTTTGGATTTGAGATTTGTGAAGAGAGAAGCATCGCCCGTCATGTGCCTTGAACATCCGCTATCTATGAACCACTTAAGCATTGTTGGTGATGTTAAGTACCTACACAATAGATCAATTGATAACTTTTGGTACCCACATTTTCTTGGGTCCATTTGAGTTAGTGAAATTGCTATTAATCCATGCGGCTTTCATTCCAAGTTTCTCATTTTTCTTGACATAACACATTTCTTGACATGTCCATGTTGTTGGCAATATTTACAAATAATATTTTTATTTCCATATAAAGAGGATTTTGGTTTTACAAAACATAAGTCATCCCTTCTAAACATGATAAAATTTTTGAGACCAAAATACATTTCTATTTCTTTTCAAATCAACTTACATTTTCTCTCTTTCTAGTCAAGAGAACATTCAAATCATCCAATCTTTTTTTCAAGGAGGCTTGTCTCTTCCTTGACCTTTGATCTCGCATGCATTCTTTTCTTCAAGTCACTATTTTCTTGTGATAGCCTATTATTTTCATTCACAAGTTTAGAGTTGGCATTCAATAGATCATTTGATTTCTTCACTAACTCCTTATTTCTAGTATAAGAGACCTTTAAGCTATCATGCAATTTTAAAATGAAAGCTTCAAGATCATTTTCATCATTTTCATTATTGGAGTCATAGTAAGAATTTACCTCATCATCTCCAATGGCCATAAAGACCATTTGTGCCGACTCCATTTCTTCTTCAACTTCTCCTTCGGAATTGCAATCATCCACATGTGATTTGAAAGTTATTGAGTCGAGGCTTTCTTCCTTCCTTCTTTTTCTTGGAAGCACACTCATTTGCAAAGTGTCCGAGTTGACCGCATTCAAAGCACTTTTCATTTTGCTTCTTCATTTCTAGATAGTCTTTCCTTCGAAATTATTTGAATTTGTAAGCTCCAGCTCTTCTCATTCTCCGTTTGTTGATGTAATGTTTAAGAAATCCTTTGGTGATGAGTGCAAGATCTCCTTCATCAAGATTTTCATCTTCTAGATTGATAGAGCCATTTTCATCCTCTTCTTGAGAGATCTTTAGAGCAATGCTCCTTCTTGGTCTTGCTTCTTCATCATCCACCACTTTGGCCTTCAACTTCAATTCATAAGATGAAAGAGAGTTGATTAGCGATTCAATAGGCATTGAATTTAAATTCTTGGCTTCCTCTATAGCGATTGTTTTGGCATCCCATTCTTTGGATAGAGCATTTAGGATTTTTCTATTCTTTTCACCCAAAGAATCTGATACTCCTTACCCAAGGCTTCAAGATCCTTAATGATGTTATTTAACCTACAATACATTTTGTCAATATCTTCATGTGGTTCCATCTTGAAGGACTCATACTTGGCAACAAGTTGGATTTCTCTTGTATACACTTATTGATCGTCTCTCCTCGTGTCAAGGGTTGCATTTCCGCTAAAGAAATTTCTTTAGCGGAAATGCAAATCCATGAACTGTTGATTATTAGCATCCAAGGCTATATAGCACATTCATGGCTTTTGCATTTAAATCAAGTTTTCCTTGTCTTGTGGAGTGAGCTCATCCCTTGTCTTTTCTCTTCTTCTATTTGTGTGATCATCAATGATAGTAGCTTCAAAGGGACCTTCATTAACAACATACCAAATTTCAATGTGTCAATAGATTGCAAAAATATTTTCATTCTATCTCTCCAACTAATAAAATTTGCCTCATTCAACTTACTGCTAGAACTATGTTAGTGAATATGACTTACCACAATATTTTGTTGAAAGGTAATAGTTCTTTTCTCAAAAGCAATTTAAGCAATAAAATGAGACCAAGCTGTGATACCAATTGTTGGTCCCAAAGCAACCTAAAAGGGGGGGTGAATTAGGTTTCTAAAAATACTTTTAGAAAGATTAAACTTATTGAGATTTTTTAACACACAATTAATATAATAGAATCAATGAAGTGTGAAGTAAGAAAGAGAGGAAATTAAACAACCAATACTTCCAAGCCAACAAGCTTGAAGTATTAATTCACTAGAATGCTTCACACACTTGGTGAGCCAATAATCTTTACAAAGTAGGGAAATTCTTGCTCACACTAAAACTCTTTTAGTTAAGCCAATAATTTTGCTCACAACCTCACTTTTGTACAAGATTATCACTCCACTCAAAATTGAATTGTACTCTAAGCTGCACACGAATTATCATTGCACTATAAATCAATTTGTACTCAAATTGCTCTTATCTAAGTCTCTTATTCAATGTTTTAGATGATTTTTACAGAATGATTCAGAGCATGTATTTATAGGAAACAATAAATGGTGGTTGTAACTACTCCCTAACGGCTAAATAATAAATGTAGTTTTAAAACATTTACACTTGTTCGAACGTCCGAGACAAGGATCATACGTCCGACACGCGTCCGATCTCCGTGTAGTAGGTGAAGGACATCGTTCGGACGGCTGTGCATGCGTCCATTCCATCGTCCAAATAGAGCCTCGGACGGTCGTGTTCGTCCGAAAGAAACTTCGTTCGGACAGTTGTATGTGACCGTAGAGAAGCATTAAGAAACTTGCTTTCTACCTAAAAGTTCGGACGGTGAAATGCGTCCGAGAAACTTGACCTAGTTCGGACGAACAATACTGCGTCCGAAGGACCTGTACTCTTAAAACAGTGGAAAAGTAACATTTGGAGATAAGTTTAGTGCTTATGTCATCATCAAAATAAGGTTTGGAAAACATCAGTGATAACTCTAGTAACTAGAGTTATTTTACTCTAAATTATGTCATTTGATAGTTATTGTAAATTTTGAACTTTGGTTAATTGATTGAAGGTTTTAGTTAATTTCTTCCATATGTGTTTATATTTTTGTTCTTGTTAAATATGATAAGTTTTTATTAAAATTTTAGCTAAATTAATTGCTTAATTGGGTTGATATTATGTAAGTCAAAATTAGAGGTTAGAAGCTAGAATGAATAAAGTTCAAGGACCAAAATGCAATTATAGAAGAAAGAAGGCTTGGTGAGATGAGAGTCTAGATAGCGATCTGGATTCCTCCATATCATGATCTGGACTCAGGAATAGGTCAAGTCAAATGGGATGATTGCAATATGGAGGAAAGTTGATATCGCTAATATTACAAATGGTTAGCTTAAGTTGTGAGGGCAATTTTGTAATATTCTAGCAACCAATTTCTGATTTTGCCTTGTGTAATACTTCACTATTTAAACTACTTTATAGATGCAATAGAGAAGTATGTAAGTAGGAATAGAGTACAGATGAAAGTTAGTAGTTTTTAGGATAGATTAGAATAGCTTAACTTTCAAGTTTCCTTTTTAATGAAAAATTCTCTTTAATCATCTTTTAGATCTAGTTTTAATTTCCTTGCATGTTTAAATTTTATTAGATAATTGTAGTGGGTTAATCATTAGCTTCAAGTAGATATAATTTTTACTTGATTTCTAGTTTAAATTAGTGAGAATCTCTTTGCTTTCATTTTAGGGTTTCATAGAGAAATTAGGGTTATTGTTGATTTATTGATTTTTAGTTAAGAATTCTCAATTCCTTGCATTAATTTCTAGTTAATTTTTAGTAGGCTTTCTTTATTATCATCAAAGATCCAAAGTTTTTGGCATTGTTGTTAGAGTCTGTTGTTTGGACAATATTGAGACGCCAGGACAATTACCATTTTAGACTTTGATTTTTGTTTTTAGCATTTTTTCTTGCATTATTTCTCCATCAATTTTTTCCATTGGTTATTTGCCTATAAATTAGTGTGCATAATCGTTTCTGTTTGGTTCATAAGTGTTATACATAGATCTGGTCAAGTTCTCACTGAGTTTGATCTAGAGATCGAAAACACTCAGGTATTTACAGAAACTAACACAACAACAGCAACATCAGGTAAAATCAAGCATGGAAAATGAGAGAGTTCCTAAAGAGCCAATAATACTGCGAAAAAATGAAAATATGGGAAATAATGAGAATGGTGAGTTTGGGGAAAATGACCAAGATGCACCAGTTTGGAATAACCACACTTAGGAGACTACACACAACCAACCTCTGGGTCAATCAAGCATTGTACCACTTCCATTACATGCTAATAATTTTGAGATCAAATCTGGTCTTATATCTATGTTATTGCAACATGCAATGTTTTCAAGGCTGTATAGGAAGGATCTGAATCGCTACTTGATCAACTTTGATGGAGTGCGTACCACTTTCAAAGAAAATGGTGTATCCTCGAATGCTTTTAAGTTCTTAATTTTTCCTTTCTCATTGAGGAATAAAGCTATGGTTATAGAGTTGCTTTGAATTAAAGCCAAGCAGGGGTCATTTACTTCTTGGAAAAAATTGGCTCAAACATTCATGCAAAGTATTTCTTGCCTTCGAAAATAGCCATGCTAATAAATGATATCACTTCTTTCAACCAGCAACTTAGGAAGAATCTTAGCGAAGCTTCCAAGACTTTGTCTTTAATAAGTAGGGATATTTTAGTAATTTTAGGGTTTTAATGTCAAATGTTATTTTAGGTGTTTTTATGTTTAAATGAACTTGTTTATGTGTTTTATGGTGTTTTTATAGGTTTGAATACTTCCAAAAAATTTTGCCTCAAACGTGAAATAAATATATAAAAATAAAAAGAAATAATAAAAAATTACCTTTTTACGAAAGTTTTATTACCATACGTAATATTTACTATAAAAAATTAATTAAAAATACAAACAAAATACCACTTTCGGAAAGTGTACTATTGATGTGAAAACATTAAAAATTGAAGTATTACCAAATGAAATCCAAAATCATCAAATTTTTCGACAACCTGTCTAAATTTAGGTTTTGTTAAATTAAAATTTTTTCATTGCGGCTTCTAGAAGATTTTTCTGTCTCCAAAAATATCTATTTTTGCTAGTGCAACTTATATTTTAAAATTTTGCAAGCATTACTTGAAAACTTCAATCTAACATAAGCAAAACTTATACGATTTTAAACATTTTGGAATGAAATTTTTCATAACGGTATTCCGATTTGATTTTTTGAGTGAAATATAAGAATGCTTATAGAATTTTACTTGAAATTTTGGTGTTTTTTATATTTGCGTATTTTTACATTTTCTTTTACTTTTGAGTCAAATCAGTATAAATTATGTTTAGTGGGACTAAATATGACAAGATCACAAAGATAAGGAATAAACTTGTAATTTTTTTGTTCAATTTAACGAACATATGTTAAGTCTTCTAGATTACAAAACTATTTGAAAGATAAGAAACTAAATTAGCTAGTAGTGATAAGAGATCAAATTGGATAACATTCCAAAAATAAGGGATCCAAATGCGTATTCTTCGCATAATTGCATTAGAAAATCTGCATGATTTCCTTTTCCAAACAATTTTCTTGTTATTTTTCTGTTAGGCAATGTTCACGCACATGCAGATCTACTTTTAATGTAAAATTCAAAAGTTCTTTAACTAGCACTTTCATCTGTTCTTGATCAATATGACCATGTCTAACATACCATATATTCGCATCTACCAAATTATTGCTTGGGGATGTTTTCAAAAACAATCATCAATCCTTTCATAATGTACTATTTTGAATACAATAAATCCATTCATTACATATACAATAACAACAAACTCAGTGGATTTAGAAATAACAAAAGTATCATAAGACATTCAAGAATATTTGAAACAAAGAAGAATAGTATCAAAAGTTGAATTTGGTTATATACTTGGTGCATATACTACATAGAGTACGTACATCATGTAACTCTAATTTGCATGTTCTAATGCCTTCTGTTTCAATTCTAGAATTATTTCCTACGTATATCAATTTGATGTATTCACGATCAAAATGGCTCAATTTACCACAGTTAGAGCATGATAACTTTATCTTATCCGTCTTTTGACCTCCCTACTTGCCTCTTTTGTGAGAACTCGTTTTGATTTTCTTGAATTCAAGGTTTGCTTTCTTGAAGAACTTCTTAATTTCTTCCCTTTAGAATTCAACTCACTTCCTTAACAGATTTGGAAATATAAACTTGCCCATATGATTTGGTTGCCTTATCGCTCATTTAACAGCACTATATGACATCTAATATCATCAAAAATTTTGGTACCATTATTATGATTCATTCAATCACATTTTGCCCAACTTTGGGGAAGTGATCTGTCTAATGATAGCCTGAACTTCTTGTTTATCAATCGAGATAGAACCTACAATTTTCAATTCAATAATTTGTTTGACATTTTTGCAAATGTTTCTTAATCATACGATGCTGCTTTTTGACATATGTGTCAAAACTTATAGTCAAATCTCCGGAGTTTCTCAACAGTCATAATTCTAAATTTTGCTTTCAAAGCGTCACATAATCCATAAGCAATCTCATATCTTTTTCATACTTAATCCAAAGATCATTTTACATATTATTCAATAACATAATGCAAGATATACTATTTTTCTATTTTGAAGCTTCATAAGCCACTTGATCTTTTCTATGTCGTAGAGTATCTTCGTGCTCAAGTTCAATAATAATGATAAATAAGAGTTCAAAACATTCTTGTTATTCTAGAACCTAAACCTTTTGATGTCATATATCAAAAACGGTCACGTTCGAATTTTCACCCTTGTCCAATTCAACCACAATAGTTTTTGTGCCAGACATCATTCAACCTTCTGTTCCCAAGCATGCAAGGCTCGATATCAAAAACAACTAACAATCATAATCTCAAAAAGAACTTCTCAAACCAGCAAACCAACCATAATATATAGCAAATCCAGGATGAAACATTCTTTATACAAACATAAATATTCTTCACATTAACTAAGGACAAGGTAGGTTTAAAGCCACGAAGAAACTATTCAATGGAAAAATAAATTCTAATAAGATACAATGGCACGCAGGCCAAATATACGAGAAAACCTCTCACTATACCACCATCATACTCTAGCTTCAGTAGCTATAAGAGTCAGCACCAAAGTTCCCTCCCAGCATAGGGAGACCAGCATGTATAGACAAACTTCAAAATAATATAAGCAACATGATATGAGAAAAATAATGCTCAACAACAATAGCATTTAAACCAAGTTACTAAATGTAAATATATAGTTAATATAGTGTTCAATGTGAACAATATAAGCAATAACCAAAATATGTACAACAAATTCTGTAAGCTCATAGTTCACAGTAGTCTTCCGATTGCTAGATCCATGTCTATCTATTATCCACCTGAATAGACTACACATAAGCAGTGTTTATTACTACCAGTGTATCAGTAAGCAAAGTGAGTACCCTAGTATATGACAAAATAAAACCAGTCCACTAAAGTGATTCGCTTAGCTTTCAGTGAGCAATCAATACACAAGCCATTGTGTATCATATAAGGCATTTAAATCACTTTGCATAAGTATCATGTAATCCTTTATAAATCGATCATACTTACCTTGTTTTAACACATTTAACAGCTGCACATTAAACTATATGACATACAATCAATACTAAGGTTCAAGTACCACTTACTTTGAAGATTCACTTCATGGTGGTACCCAAACTTCCAATGGTCAAAAACATCTTATCTTCTTCACCTATGACCAAGGGAGAGTAACACCATTCAAATGTATAGACCTTGAGATACCATATAGGATTCAAAAGCAAGCAAAAACCAGATCTAAATTTTGGATGATTAAGCTAACTCGTGAACATGAACAAGCTAATAGGTGACTTCGAATATGCTAGCTGGTCATTCCAGTCCAGCCATAAAGCAGCTCAATATAAGGATTCAAAATCACTTCAAATGTTTAGAAACAAGTGTTAAAACATGTAGGATTAAGTTGTAAAAGTTCTAGGCAAGTGAAAGTATGATTAAACTAAAAATTCTAGACTATAACACCAAGCATATAAAATTCGTCCAAGCTGCCAGCCCAAAATCTAAGAACCCTCAAATCATGTTTAAGAAGTGATTTTAATCATAAATCAAGGCTAGACAAAGTAGGAAACAATTTGGAAACAAGAATCAATGGTTAACAACAAGATTCAAGCATTTTCAATTCATGGGATGGCTTTGAAACCCTCCGATTCAAATCTTTCATTTCAAGTGTTTTGAAATGGTTTAGAACCATAATTCAAGTCTCTTAGTTCAAAAACACATATGGTGACAAGGTTAAATCACAAACAACAAGATTTGAACAAGTTTGAGTTTTTTGAAATAACTTGAAATCTCTGCTACCAACACCATGTAATAATTTATGTAAAACATTCCTTTAAAGCTGGAAAATCAATCTTGAAATACTTCTTCGCTATCAATTAAGCTTTGAAATCTTGAATTCTTGCCTAAAGTTGAAATTTGAAGTAAAAGAAGTTGTAGAAAAAATATGAGAGAGAAACTAGTTTGAAAATGGTTTGTAGGATATAAAGAGGTAGGGAGGTGCTTGCTTAAAGTTTGAGGATAAACAATACATTTTTCAAGGATTAAATATAAGTTTCACGTCTTTAATGCTTAAAGATAAAGTTCACATTTTTCAAGCTTTAACAACTAACAAAACAAGATAGGCTTGATAACAAAGCACTAGAGGATAAACTTCATAATTTTTAAAGATTATAGATAAGGATCACATATTTCAAGGCAGAAAAGATAAGGTTCAACTGTTTCAGGACTTAAGGATAAGGTTCATGCTTTTTAAGGCTTGAAGATATGCTTCACGCGTTTCAATATTTAAAGATAAGGTTCACGCCTTCCAAAATTCAAGATAACTATGAGACGAGATATTTGGAGGAAAGATTGGAGATAAACATGAGAAGACAAACTTCACAAAATTGCGCTTTGGTCCCTCAAATTTACTCCTAGGTAACTTCTTACCCCGAAACTCAAAATGAAACCCAGGAAGGGCCAAATAGTCATAAGACGTTATAAAGAGAAATCTAGGAACCATATATAAAGATAAAGATGAACATAAACGAATGCAGAATAGTAGGAAAGAGTTCATGTGGAATAATTGGAAAAGTCCAGGTGGAAAGATTGTAAAAGGTCCAAGTGTTATACTAAAATAAAGAAGAGTAAATTGGTCATGAAACTCAAGGAGAATAGACATTAATGAATTTTTTTTGGAAATATCAAATTGACAAAAAATGTGTGGGTATTACACTCTCCCCTCCTTAAGAGAAATTTCAGCCTCAACTTTACGTACTCCTGAATTGAGCAAGAAAGGCTAGCCATTGGGCAGTACCTTCCAAGTTTTCAAGTCACAACCAAAATTCATTGAAACCCATACTGGTGACAACGAACCCGTTCCCATAATATGTCACAAAACTTCTGAAACCTGAAATTTCTTCCCCGTAATCATGATTAAAATTTGAATATCTGATTACTCGATGTCCAAATCCCAAATAATTTGGTTGTTTATCTATCTGAACCCATAACCATACTATTACTGTCTAAACCCAAAATGCTCTGTGAACCAATACTCAAGTCGTGCATTGTCTATAATTCACTATGATTATGAACCTCCATTCAATGTAGTACTCATATAGGTAAAAGTTGACTTGAGCTTTTCCCTCTTGCTTCATCATCAGCATTCTTTTGATAAATGTCCTCTTGATACCTACTCATCTTACTATATTTTATCTTCCACGGGCTCGACTTGACTCCCTGTGGGGCTAGTGCATTTGGTTCTTCAAGGTAAATACTATAGCTGCTCTTATAAATGGAGTAATTTCGTTGATAGTCATTGACTTTCTCGAGGCATGAATCACAATCCTGCCATTCTACATGAATACATAACCCAAAACACTTTTTAGAAGCATCACTATAAATCACAAACTTCCCAATCCGGGTAACAATGTTGATACTATTGTATACCGAATCCATTCTTTAACTCACAAAACTGACCTCATAGTTTTCTCCCTATTTAAACTCAATCATCCTCTGAATAAACCCAGTCAATGGAACTATTATCATGGGGAACCTACCTGCAAGTTCCTCAAAACATCTTGTTGGATCCAAACAGCCATCAACCTTTACCACACTTAATTAGTTTTAAGTCCAGTAGTAGTTGTCTCTCTCTTTCCAAGATCTTCTAACTATCAATCTCTAAAATGGCATGCTCCGGAAATGCCATATGGACTTATTAATGAACCTTTGCAATTGGTTAATATGCCAGCATGTCACCCTATAATATTGTCTCCAATCTATCTAGATATGGGCTGAGCACTTTATCCGTCAGGTCCACAACAATTACAGCTATATTAATCATCCCAAATGGTATGAAACTTGCAGTAGCCAACAATGATCAGGTCGCAACCTTTAAGATGTCTTCAATTTGCATTTTGGTCTAGTACCTATGCCCTAAATCTATTTTAACGAACACTCGTGTTCTTCAACTAATCAAACTTGTTTTCCATTCTGGCAAGGAACGATTGTGCTTGATAATGACTCTATTTGGCATCCTGTAATCAACATAGAATCTAAGCTCCTATTCATTTTCTTCATAACCGATAATAGACCGTCCAGAACACTAGCCCGAATGAAGTTCTTGTTAAACAAATCTTGTAGCTGTGTCTTCAATTCCTTGAATTCTACTGAGATCGTTCTAGCAAGAAACTTTTCATATGGGTATTATCCTTGTTTGTACACTAATTCCAAACTCTATTCTTCTCTTTGGTAATGATAACTATTGAAGAGGCACATCCGATAAGTCCCTTACCACTACAACATCCCCTAATTGAAGATCTTCCTTGTTGATATGGTTTACCTTGATCAAAACAACTTCATTTTTTGTACCTTCTATGCCTGTAAAACTAGTACCATTGATTTCGGTCACTCTGCTGATTTTGTTGTACTAATGCAACCAACATTTAATAAGAATCAAGCTAGTAAATCATAATCAAAGACCAAATAATGTGTCATCACTTAGTCTAATTCATTTGTCCCCTGAGCACCACTATCGGTTTCCTCTTATAAATCTTGTTCCATGATAAGAGACAATGGACAATCTCTAATACACAGCTCAAAATTGCCGCAAGCATGGCATGCTTTAAGTCTCCATCTACATTCCTCTTTATGGTACCGATGACAAAATGCAGATTGGGGAACATGAACACTAGGTGATCTCCCAACTAGCAAGGAAGCATGTACACTACAAGAATAAGTACTTTTAATGGCACACTAAAATGCCTTGACAAAACTTCTATTGAGGCATTTAGCCTATTAAGGCACCCAAATGTGCCATGCAAAACCTATGTCACGAAAACTTTAAAGGCACTTCCATGTGCCATAATTAGAGGGCATACTAGACTCATAGAAATGCCATAACATCAACTTTTAGAGGCATCCGAAAGAGCCATTTCATAAGCTTTTTGAGGCACGTGCAATTGCCTTGATATATACTTTTAAAGGCACTATATGTTGTCGTGGTTTATTATTTTTGAGGCACTAAGCCATGCTATCATATATTCATTTTAAGTTGCTCGTAAACGCCTTTATAGTATCTTATGGAGGCACTCTTGAGTGCCTCTAAAGAGGATATTTATGGAATTAGAAATTGTCAACATATTTACTTTTGCTAACATTGCAGGTACCTCAACAGATGTTAGACTTTTAATTTCTTTTATAGATTTTTCTATTTTTATTTCTTTTTATAGAGTAGGGAGAAATGGTCTGCCATCACAATTTAATCTTGGAAGCATATTTCTTCTAATGACCTGAACCTACTTTTCTCCATTGAACAATAATTAATAAAATTCTGTAATAATCAAGTGATTACAACTAAGAAATTTCATAAATATAGATATATAGTTGTGTAAAAACCCAAAAAATCTTTGTAACAATAAAAGGATAATAATCCGCTAAACGTTGAACAAAAGATATATTTAGAGTAGCAAAGTTGCTATTTTTATTTCTTAAGCTTTAGTAGCCTTGAATGAACTTAACATACGAAAACATTTGTAATATCAACTTATTGAGTGAAAGACTCGAAATAATTGCAAAGCAATAAAAACCAAGAAAGCATGAAGACCATGCAGCAGCACTCTGTCCTAATTTCTAGTTTTATCATGTCAATCTTCATGAATCTTTACCTATAAAATAATTACATTACATAATAACAATCAGTTTATGGATATGGTACTACACTAAATAATGTATGCTATTAATAGTAATTCCAATGTTACAAGTAAACAAACATACCAGTTTAGTTGGCCACGCAATCGGTGCACCAAGTGAATCACCAATTGTTTGAAAAATCCCAAAAGGCCTAATCAACTGCTCCTCACATTCAACTGCAATTTGTACCAGCACCTCACACCAATGCAAACCTAATGGCTAGCCTCCAACAATTTTGGATTAATCAATTCCTTGAAGGCGTCCAATTGTCACAACTTTCGTGCCTTCAAATAGACTAAAAAGTGAAATCCAATCACCTTCCTGAAATGAAAAACCAAAGCTATTGAATCAAAATATTTAGAAGACGAGAAAAAAAATAAAAATTCAACGGGGTCTCTTCTATATTTTGTTATTTTCCCAAATTTCATTCCAAGACACAATAAAATTGAATGAATAACTATTAGCTTCCAAGCTTTCTATGACAGTCCAAATCCATTGAAATATGTATAATTATTGCCATTCAAGACTTTAAATGCATTAGAATAAGACTTTCAACAATTATTCAACAAGTTTTAGTGGAATCAAACATTATTAGAAATTCTAAAACTGCAGAAAAGAGGAAGTAGGGAATTAAAACTGGGAGAAAAGAGGGGTTAGGGAATCATTCAAATAGAAAAGAATAGGATCAACAAAGATTGGGAACTTGTAATTTCGTCAACAAGGACTCGTGCCCAAAAGGGCAACATTGAAGATGCTTTAGCGAAATTACAAGTATTCAAGAGACTAATAAAGAATTGTCAAGCTACTATTGATGAGGCATCACACGTCCCACCACCTCCATCAGAGGAGACAATGAAGAAAATTACTAAGTTTGCTGCTATTGGGGAGCAGAAACGTCTTGACAACAAGAAATCGCATTCACAAAAGAAGACTTTTAGAAGAACCCGAGACAGTTGGGACTGAGTTATTAGAGCGTGAGCTTATATTTGTAGTGAGTAGATAAATCTACAACACCTTGATATGACAATTTATTATAGTGGATGGGATAAAAATTCCGCCCACTCAACCAGTTAGGAAAGCATGATGCTGCATGAAGCAGAATTGCCGCCTCGTTCTTTACGATAAGTTGAAGTACCGCTACTGAATCCAGATATAGGTATTAAAAAGCATTATCAATATAATGTTCAAAATATTATTTGTGAATATGCCTTTTCTAGAACCTTCAGAGGGATGTAATTTTTGCAGTAATGGATAGATTTTCTGTTTTTCCCCTCCCGAAAAAAAAAGAAGCATTTTAGAAGGAACAAGCCAAACAAGAAAAGTTAAGAGCCAGCCCAGCAAAAAGATTTAAGAGGACACAAAATAAGACTCAACAAGTACATGAAGGGAAAAAAAACTTACCGCTAATTCTCTAGTATGAAAACTGGATGTTGGGTTTTTGTTTGGTGATCTTGAATGAATGCTTGATTCATTCGATGAGCCATTACCTTTTTGTTGTAGCACATAAGCTTTCAACTCACCTCAAATTCCCTTGCTTGATTTTTAATTTGTTCATCTTGTTGAGAAAATTTTTCATTCATCTCTGCTACTTTGTGGTTATGCTGTAAAACCATATGGCGGCATGCACTTCTACTAGGTACATCACCCCATAGGTCACTTGGGGAGGCACCTAAACCATATTTGAGCTTGTCCATGTTTATCTTTCCTAACTACTTTGGCAAATATATCTTTAGGACCAACACAATCTTTAGTACCATGAGGAAGTTTGCTGACTTCTTCGTCCATTTCATTCTACATAGCAAGCAAGACAAACAAATTTTCAATTTTTTCAAATAAAAACATAAAATAGATAACTATAAAGTTCACAACCATCAACAGACAAATAAAAACAATAAAGCATAATGTCTAAATCATTCAGTGAGTTGCATATATTAACTCCCTTCTTACACATAAAAAATAAAACTTTCTTACCATTTTACTTGTTATAGCACTGTTGATATGTGTAAACATTGTTACAGTAAGAACAAAATGTTTACACATATCAACTCGTGAGATGATTATAACCCAACAGGTTCTTCTGTAAAAATAAAAAATTCTTCTTTGAACAAATTGTATTAATAGCATAGGAAAAAAAGTTCACTGAAAAAGTTATAATTATTAACCTCACGAGCTCGAATTTGATCAAATGAATTCTTCCCCATGTTATGATTCATAGTCTTCATTGCCCCTGCTTTTTTATTCCTTTCACTAACTTTCTAAACTTCATAGAAAATGGTTAGAAATGACTTTAATATAATTTAATCAACTGAAAAATGAGAACACAATTAAATATGTAATTCTATCTTCGTGTCATCCTTCTTCCAATGAGCCACAAGTCATTTATATTGATCTTCCATTACACATTCAGCAGTAATATTAGTGATTTGAGCTTGAATAGTTTCATCTGGATTATAATATTTCGCTTTCAAACTTTTCTTCCAATTTCTCCAATACATGCCTAAATGTGTATAAAAAACCAAATTTGTGAACCAGTAGCTGAGGGACGATAATTTTTCCTGAAAAGTACTTTAAATTATTATAATCCAAAGTTATTATTTGAATAACTAATGAATTACTAGACAAGTATAAAAAAAATAATATAATTACCTTCACTACTTTTAACATCTCTTTTTTACGAGAAGTTCCTATTTGGTGCCAATCTTCCACATTACTAGGACAATATATGCCATTTCTTGATATTATACCTAAGAATTTAGTCAGGACGTATTTATTTCTTTCAACTAGTTTATTACGCTAGTTAAATCTAACTTTGTTTCAACCAAAAGAACTAGGTCGACCCCAAACTTTCATCACATAGGTTGGTCCAGAGGTTGTCTTCGCTACTGCAGCACCAGTATTCTCATCATCTAAAAAATTCACAAGAAAACAAATCACAAGAAATATTTGTATGCTAGGGGAAACAAATGTACATAGAAGTATAAATAGATTGTCTCACCTGTATAATGATGCTCTTGTTTAATGAGAGATTGGATTTCTTCTTTCAAACAATGCTCTTCACATGGTTCATCAACAAGTTCATGGCTAATATATCTTCTTTTCCTAGTCCTAGCCGTCCCTGAAAATTCAAATTTTAGTTTCAAAATATCCAAAAACTAGTTATAAACTACTATTTAGTATATTATATATGAGATAACAATAATAATAACAACAATTCAAATGTCCATTTCTATACTAAACTACATTTGTCACAAGTAAGAAGACAAATGTTGAAAAAATCTAGTTATAGGATAGTTAGAAATTTAGTTGACTCAAAATGAAAAATGCAGTTATAGTTTTCTGTCAGAAACCAGTCTATAAAAAAAAAACAATTTATAGTTTTTTTTCTCGTCATCTAAAAAATCACAAGAAAATAAATCAGAAGAAATATTTGTATGCTAGGGTAAACAAATGTACATAGAAGTATAAATAGATTGTCACACCTGTATAATGATGCTCTTGTTCTATAAGAGACTGGTTTGCTTCATGCTCTTCACATGGTTCATTAACATAAGCTCATGGCTATTATATCTTTTTCTCCTAGTCCTAGCCATCCTTGAAAATTCAAATTTTAGTCGCATAATATCCAAAAACTAGTTATAAACTACTATTCAGTATATTATATACGAGATAACAATAATAATAACAACAATTCAAATGTCCAATTCTATTGTAAACTACATTAGTTACCAGTAACAAGACAAATATTGAAAAAATCAACATTATATGTTATACTTCGAAACAAAAAACAGTGCACTCAAAATATAAAATTTTTATAATTTTATTGGAATCAAAACAATCTACTCATGGTTTGAGACAACTTCAACTTCCGGCACATCCTCACGAACTAAGTTAACATCTCCATTGTCATCATCCAACACACTAAATTTCAAGTTGTGCTTTGCAAGTACATCTCAACATCACCCATATGATCCACCTTGTACTATGTTCTAGGTGACGTGGTAATGACCATATGCCACCCATTTTGAGAGGGTCTTCTATATAAAATACCTGGATGACACTTGGGATGCAAGCACATAAGGCTCATTGTGCCTTCACATTCACAAAGTTGGCCAATAAGAACCCATCATCATCTTGCTTTAACCTTTTTCCTTTGGAGACCCAATCACATTCAAATAGGATAACCCTTCGTGAAAATTGGAATCTTATACTCAATGATGTTTGTCAAAATCCCATAGTAATCCATTGCACTCAAAATCAGATTTTGATCCTTTGCACTTGAGAAACTTGATGCAGTTGCACTAATCAAAACTCCAATATTTTGGATTTTTCTTTTAAGCTCCAGCTCTTTTGTATGAAATGCATAATTTACCAAGCCTGGATGTATTGGAAAACCAAGATCCAAAATTCTCACTATGAAGGCGTTCAATGACATGTTTTCTAGCTCGGCAATTTTTTTATTGGACCAATGTATTGTGCTGGCTGGAAATAGCAATTTTAATGAGAATTATACCAAAATGCTGCATTGATATAATTATTCTATTACAAATATTAATTACTTACTTGACATAGTCCTTGATATAGTCACACTTGAATAGTACGTATTGATGTGCTTTTCTCAAAACGTCACTACTAAATTTAGTGGGAACTCCTTTTCCTAACAGACGACCTGGCATTGAGAATACATCGAACCCAGCAATAGTACTTTCGCCTACATCTTCATTTCTACTTGTCCGATTAAATTTCGTTTCAACATAGTCTGCCAAGTATAATGACAAAAGGTTAAGCATCCTTCTGCCATGCATTCTTCAGCTATGCAACCTTCTGGTCGACTTCTGTTTTGAATGTAAGACTTTAAGGTGCCCAATTACCTTGCAATACATATAATGGAGAAGGTAATTATATCATTTTATAGTTCAGTTAAACCACATACATATTCCAATTAGTAAATACAAAGAATTTATATTATTTTAAAAAAATAAAGTACCTTTAAATGGGATACATGTAGCGGTAATGTACAGGCCCTCCAATTTTTGCCTCAATCGCCGAATGAATAGACAGATGCACCATAACATCAAAAAATGATGGAGGCAGAACTCTCTAAAGTTGACACAATATAACTGCAATTTCCTTCTCCATGTGGACTAAATCTTCTGGGTACAAAACTTTGGAGGATAATTTTCAAAAATACCTACTCAATTTGATCAATGGAGAGCGAACAGCCTTTGATAAACTTTTTCTCAAAGTTATTGGCAACCATCACTGCTTAAAATATGATTATCATGGCTCTTAAGTCCAAAAACAAATCTAGCTGTGAGTAAGACACATCTAGATATGTTAGCCGCATATCCATCTAGCACTTTCACTTTTTTTAGTACCTTGAAGAAACTTTCTTTCTCCTTCTTTTGCATTGCAAATAAAGATGAAGGCAAATAAACTCTACCATTTTCTTTCTCAATTGGATGAAGCTCTGACCTTATACCCATATCAAGCAAATCAAGATGTGGCTTAAGAGTATCTTTAGTTTTCCCATCCAAATTTAACAATGTTCCAAGAATACTACCACAAGTATTCTTCTCAATATGCATTATATCAAGATTATGTCGAATCATATTATCTTTCTAATAAGGTAGATCAAAGAAAATACTTCGCTTTTTCTAGTTGAACGGAAATTTTGGATTATTATCAACTAATTGGCCAAATTTAATTTGAAACTTCTCCAGCTCAACAGAAATTATGAGACAACCAGTAGTTTATGTTATCACTTTGCATACCAGGTCCATCTGCTCATGGACAAGCAAATTCTCCTTCAATGCTCCAACCTGACAGAATTGCATAACCAGGAAATCACTTATGGTCCACAATAGCGCCACACATAGTTCAAAGTTTCGTTTACTTGACCCATCATAGGTATTCACCCTACCTCCCATAATTCTTTCAGTTCCTTTATGAGTGGTAGTAAATACACATCAGTATCATTACGTGGAGCAGATGGACCTGGTATGCAAAGTGATAACATAAAATATGGTTGTTTCATACACATCCAGGGTGGTAAATTATAAAGAACCAAAATTACTGGCCATGTACTATGAGAGACACTCATATTTTAGAATGGATTGAATCCAACTGAATGTTGATAGTCAAAAGTTTTCCAAGCTGAAAAATCAGTTGGGTGTCTCATACAACCATCCTTAGTACGACCCTCCGAATTACATCTCATATAGGCTGCAGTTTTAGAAGACATGAACAAACGTTGTAACCTAGGCTTAAGTGGAAAATGCCAAAAAACCTTACATGAGATTGCCTTATTCACCAGTGGGATCATTTTCTGATGTAACCCATCTATGTACTTTGCATATTTCACAACTAGTTTTTGTTGCATCTAGCCCCCAATGCAACGTACAATCATTGGGACCATCATCATACCTTTTGTAACCAAGTCCTAATTCTTTCATCAACTTCTCAGCTTCATAATAAGATTTAGGCAAATTAACCATGGCTTCAAGAAATGCTTCTCTCAACAAATCAAGAAGCATATCAAAAGTTTTATTGCTCAATTTGCCTATGCATTTGATGTGAAGCAAACGAATATTGAAAGAAAGTTTGGAAAAAAATTTTACACCCTGGGTAGAGTTCTTGTTGAGAATCATCAATTAATATGTGAAATTTTTCAACTTCTGCCTTAGATCGATCACAATCAAATTCTGTTGTACCACCCAAAGTAGAATCATGTTGAGGTACTCCTAATGCATCATGAACTAGATCATGCATGTTATCAAGAACAACAAATACAGAATTTTTATTCACGAGCAACATCATTAGAACTAGATATCGATTGAGCTGAATATAAAAATTCTCCGTGAGCTACCATTGGCTTCTTTTCTAGGGACACATACTCCACATTTGCACTCTGAACATGGACATGCAATCATTCCATTTACAGTTGAATACTTATATGCATAATCTAAAAATGCTTTTAATCCCTTTCCAAATTCATCACTTCATCTATCCTTTTGCATCCAACTCTTATCCATGTTATTATGTATTAGATATTTATTGAACAAACTATGTCAGGAAGCAGAATAAATCAATATGTACCTGACAAAATAAATTGCAACATGAGAGAAAATAGTAAGAAAGCAATATTAACAAAACCTTTATATATAACTCTGTATTTTAACAACAGGATCTAGTGCATTTCTTAGACAAGACTTATAAAGTCAATCACAAAAGAAATTAAATAAGACAAATAGACCAATTTCAATAAAAGAAAAAGATTTTCAATAGCAACTATTCAAATAGCAGCATAAATATCCTACGTACAATTTTAGTCCAAAGATCTAGCTTTAAATAAATGTATTTGACCATATGAGAAAATCTAAAAGCTAACAAAACATAGTATACAAACATAGTAAAAGGTAATTTCACTAAGAAAAAAATTTAACCTTAAGTTGGGGAAGAATATGTATTTTGATCTGTTTTTAAGTTAACAGCTAATGAAAATACAAAAACAAACCAAGCCTTATTCCTCTAGTGGGGTAATAGCCAATGAAAACATATGCAAATTAATAGTGCCAGCCCAAAAATTTAAAATTTTTCAACTATAATTTTTGACTTGTGTATCAACAACATAAATGTTTTAAGAGACCCAAGAATTTATTTTACTTTTTTTTTTTCAAAATTCGTGGCACAAGTGCTATTTTAGAAAGGAAAAATAGATATGTTCCACTGATATCTCTTATTTTATAGTGTTTAATCCAAATATCAACCCTACATAAATATTTCACTTTGACAAAATATAAAACAGAAGAGATAGATGTATGAGACATTTTCATGCAGATTAGTTTTTGCATGTCAAACAGGTCTAGCAATAGTAATTGACTTTAGCATCTAGCATCTAGCATCTAGTTAACTTGGTCATACAAATTGACACTAGTTAGCACACTAATAGGATTATAATAATTACATTGAAGGTCCAGTCTTGATGGCTTGAATTGAAAAATAATGATTTCTCAATTCACCTATTTCTAATAATTTTTTTTTTTTTATTTATCCCATGAAAGCAAGTATATATTACAATTAATCAAATGAAGTTTATTTTAAGTTCTTAAATAGTTTTATAATTTTTAATTTTTACTGTGTCTATTGAACTTATATGGAATAATCTAATCCCTGAAATTCTAGTATTATTGTGCTATACTAATTTTAGATCTTATCCAAATTAATTTTCTGAGAAGAATATGCACAATGGGTTTATATTACTTAATTCCATTTTAAAGGCAAAAGTTATGACTTTTGATCAAAGTAATATAAGTGTAGTAGTAAGAATCAAATTTAGAGAGAAAAAGATACTCTCAATTGTAATTGGTTGGCACATGCATATAATCAGTTATTGTGTATCTTTATTAAAGTACAATCGGTTAAGCAACTATCACGTTGTATTTGAAAGCTTGTAGAATATAAGTTTTAAAAGCAAGTATTACTGTACTGTATAAGTTTTTAAAGTACAATGGAGTGATTTCTAGAGGATGGTAGAATTTTCTAATATTTTATTCTACAATCACATAGCTGAAATGAGTTGTTTAAACATCAAAAATTACTACACCAATTTCTACTGGTTAAGTGGTCAATAGTCCATAAATGAATTAATTAAAATTTTAACTGACAAAAAATAGCTAGAATTTATTAAAGCAAAGGATTGAGTACTAAAGTATGATAACCTAGATATTTTTTTTACGAGAAAAGTTTCAGCGATTAGAGGAAGAGGTGAGATGACAATCTATATAAATGACAAACAAATGCAAATAGGCATTATTTAATCTTTCCATACGACCTTCACGTTTTTTTTTTCCATTTTGACTAATTTCCTTGGCAAAACTTAAGGATTGGATGTCAAGACAAATAATATCAATTGGATTTAGATACCAATGATTTACGTTTGCGAATACCTCATTGGCTGCTAAAAGATCATAGTTGAATAATGTTGATCTTACTTGTTACTTAGTACTTTTCCAACTCAAGAAAGAATAGCTGTAGACTAGTACTACATTAAAAATATTGCATTCACAGCTGTGTATTCAAGAATTTCAAGATTGTCAACATAATCACTTAATTTTCATCCAATAATACATTGTTTCCCTGACGTGATAAGGCAAAATTCCTATAAACTTAGATCAATTAGTTATATTTGTTAGTCTGAATATAATCATAATACAAAATACAAGTTTTACCCTCTTCTCTTGGTTATACAGTTTTTAGGAGTTGGAAATTGCACTAAATACAGAAAGTCAAGCAAGATAAGGCAATTGAGTGCAAGAGTGGGTGAAAGTCCGAATTTAGTAGTCAATATTACTAGTTGCTGAATCTCATTTATGTTGTAGTGTTCTAGTTCTGAATGTAGTCTTATTTTATTTTATAGAAATCTAGTGCATAAGAGACAGACAATAAACTATTCTACTTAAGGAGGACTTTAGGAATATTTTGTTTGTCTTGATTATCCTTTGAAAAGTAGTATTAGTTTCAGTTTAGGAAGGACTTGGTGGAATTGATTATCTAAGTTGACCCAAAGAAATTCAACTCAATTAGATTCCCATAGCAACAAATTACGCATATAGACACAAGTATGGAAATATTGGAAATGGGAGAGATGCTTATAAAGAGGCAAAGAGATCTCTAAGAAACTTATCACAAATTACTATGTGTATAAGATGGAATCTTCAAGTCCATATTACATGTATAATCATAAGTATCTAAATTTGTATTGCCTAGAGACTAGAATTATTCTTGTCAAGAACTCTTTGATTAAAATTTATTAACCAAACAGGGAAAAAACCTCTGTAAGCTTTGGGATTGTAGATAATATAAGGTTTTACTTGGAACTTTAATCAAACACCTAGAGAACAATTCATAACTTATACAGTTAAAAGAATACCCTCAACAAAATCAAATACAACACTAACAATTAAATGAAGACTTGGAATAAGAAAGGCTACAAAAAAATACAAGTAGATAAAAACTACCATTTACCGTTATACATAATCAAAACATCCTCACATCAATATTAATCAACTTACCAAGTAAATAAAATTAAAATCATTCATACTTGCAACTAACCAAATAATAAACCATCATTAACATTTTAGGAAAATATTGAAAAGCAAAAGGAACGAAAATAGTAAAAACACTGATCATGATTCATGCATTCAAAATTGTATTTAAAATTTTATTACCAAAAATTAAACCATAACAGAATCTTCAAAGCTATATAATATACCTCTAAATTTAGAGAAGCCAAACCAATGGATGGTGCTAAAAAGTCTTGGATCAACACAAAACCCAAGAAAAAATCTAAACAAGAGACCTGAGATTTTAAATAACATTGAAAACAGAACAAGTGTGATTTAAGTAAAACATTGAAAACAAAAGGGAAGTAAAATAGTAATGAAAATAAAAGAACAAGATTTACCTATTTGAACTCTTGAATCGTGAAAGAAATGGAGTGTTTAGGAATTGGGGGAAAGGGGAGGTAAGGGAAGAGATGTGAGAGAAAGATAGTTTTAGACGTTTGGCGCAAAAGGGATTCGGAGAGATTTTTGTATACTGCATTTTAATAACCGGGTACAACTAGCACTATTATTTTCATGTTTTGCCCTTTTTTCGCAAATAATCTCTTTAATGTTGTCGTTTAATATTTAATTCCCAAATTTGATGTGGAATTCATTCACAGGTACCTTATCAGTAATCTTTTGACGCATTTTTAAAATAGTGTCTCTATAGATATCATAAAAAGGATATTTCTTTATAGTGTTATAAGGATCCTTTCTTTATTATGACACAAGGAGGTCGACAACATACAAGATCGGTTGTACTAGTTGTGGTTGCTGTTTTAAAAACTGTTCACATGATTTACCAATAGCAATGATAGTTGTACCTTGTAAATTGGATGCATCACAAATACATTATTTGGTCCCTAAAATTTTAAGATACATAGTATTTCAAGAATTGATAAAATTTAGACAGAACTAACTTCCCTTATCTTTCTTGTCCAAAGTGACATGAAGTTTTATTTGAATAAGAAAATTGATTGACAGAATTCCCAAGTAACCAGTCCAGCACGACTGTCTCTTACGAAAGTAGATGAAGAATCCCACTCCATCATATGGCTGTATCTCTGGTTAGATATGATTTCACTACCCAATTTTAAGTTCTTCAAGAACTCGTAGTATTATCAAAATTTCTTGCCTTTCTTCTAGCCACTTCTTGTTTCGTCAAGATGTGATCTTCCATCAAAGGTTGAGATTCCCGTCTTTTCATTAGTTTGTGGTAGTGATCAATATCACCAGATTTGTTGAAGTAGATTGAATGGCAGGACGGAAGGCTTAATGCACCACCATTGCTAACTTGGAGTAGTCAATCATCACTGCCTATGATTGTCGGGATTCCTACTCAGTTTGTCCTTGAACATTTCTACATGTACTACTAGAAGAGCCCCTTTCTTAAAGATCCCTTACTTCAACCTGTCTCCCCAATAGCGAATCATTCTCATCTGGCTCCCCACCTATTGATAACCAGTAAACACCCCATACCCTTGTGTCTTTTTTTTCTAATGTAATTACTCACTTCTGTTACTTAATTGCCTTGGTTTCCATGAACCTGTGCATTTCAAAGAAAAATAGGTTATTCACATGTCAATTCCTAACCACGTACTAACCACCAAATTACACATTGAATACACTTCAACCACTCTCCACCTAGGTTTAAAAACAAGGAGTCAAAGTAACTCCCAATTTCAGTTGATCAGGTCCAAACCTTGAGTTACTTGCGAGTCCAAGTCCCCAATACAACACTCATAACAATTCAACTTAGACCTAGACATGGGATCATATAACCTACGCTCTGATGCCACTAAATATCACACCCCAAAACTGGGACAATGACATACTGCACCTTGGGCGTAACCCAAGCGTGCAGGACTCGATATCAAGAACATCTAATAACCTTAATCTCAATAAGAACTTCCAATACTAGCAAACCAACCATAATATATATCCAAATGAGGATGAAACATTCTTTATACAAACATAAGTATTCTTAAGATTAACTAAGGACAAGGTAGGTTTAAAGCCACGAACAAACATCTACATTCAATGGCAAAATAAATTCTAATAATATACATTGGCACATAGGCCAAACATATAGGAAAACCTCTCAATATAGCACCATCACACTATAGCTTCAATAGCCAGCTAGAGTCCACAACAAATCCCCCTCCCCTAGGGCTCAAGTCCACAACAAGAATAGGGAAACCACCACGAATAGACAAACAACAAAATAATATAAGCAACATGGGATGAGTAAATAAAGCTGAACAAATAGCACTTAAACCAAGTTACTAAATGTAAATATATAGTCAACACAGTGTTCAATGTGAACAATATAAGCAATAATCAAAATATGCACAACAAATACAATAAGCTCATAGTTCACAGTAGTCTTATGATTGCTAGATCTATGTCTATCTATTATCCACCTGAATAGACGAGACATAAGTAGTGTATGGTACAACCAATATGTTAGTAAGAAGAGTGAGTGCCCCACTATATGACATAAAATAAAACCAATCCACTAAAGTAACCCGCTGAGATTAGTTTTCAGTGAGCAATCAATAAACAAGAAATTTCATATCATACAAGGCATTTAAATCACTTTGCATAAGTATCATGTAAACCTTTATAAATCGATCATACTTACCATATTTTAACACATTTAACAGCTGCACATTAAACTATATAACATACAATCAATAACAAAGTTCAAATACCGCTTACCTTGAAGATTCAATTCTTGGTACCCTAATTTCCGATGGTCAAAAACCTTATCTTCTTCACCTATGACTGGGGGAGAGTAACACCATTCAAATGTGCAGACCTTGAGGTACAATATAGGATTCAAAAGCAAGCAAAAACCAGACGTAAATTTTGAATGATTAAGCCAGATCGTCAACATGAACAAGCTAATCGGTGACTTTGAATATGCTAGCTGGTCATTCCAGTCCAGCCATGAAGCAGCTCAATTTAAGTATTCAAAATGTTGTCCACATGTTCAAAAAAAAGTATTAAAACATGTAGGATTAAGTTGTAAAAGTTATAGGTAAGTGATCTTAGAAAGTGTGATTAAACTCCAAAATTCTAGGCTTAAACACCAAGTATAAAATTCGTCCAAGCTGCCAGCTCAAATTCTAAGAACCCCCAAATCATATTTAAGAAGTGATTTTAATCATAAATCAAGGCTAGACAAGATAGGAAACAATTTGGAAATAGGAATCAATGATTAAAAACAAGATTCAAGCATTTTCAATTCATGGGATAGCTTTGAAACCCCCATTCAAATCTTTCATTTCAAGTGTTTTGAAGTGGTTTAGAACCATAATTCAAGGCTAGATAGTTCAAGAACACATTTGGTAACAAGATTTGAACAAGTTTGAGTTTTTTAAATAACTTGAAAACTGTACTACCAAAAACATGTAATAATTTATGTAAAACATACCTTTCAAGCTAGAAATCAGTCTTGAAATACTTCTTTGCTATCAATTTAGCTTTGAAATCTTCAATGCTTTCCTAAAGTTGATAATTGAAGCAAAATAAGTTGTAGAAATTTTTTTAGAGAATTTATAATTTAAACTAGTTTGAAAATGATTTGTACGATATAAATAGGTAGGGAGGTGCTTGCTCAATTGAGGATAATCAATATATTTTCTTAAATATAAGCTTCACTTCTTTTAATGCTTAAAGATAAATTTCACATTTTCAAGTGTTAATAAGTAACAAAACAAGATAAGCTTGGTAACAAAGCACTATTAGGATAAACTTCATAATTTTCAAAGATTAAAGATAAGAATCACGTATTTCAAGGCATAAAAGATAAGGTCGGTGCCTTACACACTTAGTTATAGATTTATAAAAGATCTAAATCTTATTGCTAACGAGGTGATATCTACTTCAGCAAATTGTGGTGATATTGATCACTACAATAACTCGTTAAAGATTAATACTTAAAGCATGTGGAAGATTGTCTCTTATTTCGTGGGATGTGATAAGGAAAATGTTTAGTGTTAATTATTAACTATTTAATCTAATAATTAACACTAAGAAAGCATATTTAACGAAAATCCATTAACTAATCTAGCAATTACTATTAAGGAAGCTAGTAAATAAAGCAATTAAAGGAAGCATGTAAAAAGAAAACACTTTTACAAAGCAATAAACTAAGCTAAACTACAAATTAACACTAAGAAAAATTGTTTAAGGAAAGCCCATTAGCTAATATACTAATTAAACTAAGAAAACAAATAAAGAAATCAATTAAACTAAAAACCCATAAACTAATCTAATTAATTAACCAATCTAGATTAGAAGTTTTGACTAAGAAATGCATTTCTTAGATGTGTAACTTGTGATTTAGTTAGTTAATTACTTCTTTTATTCACATAAAGGTTGGTATAAGAGAAGTTCAACTTGTGGTGCAGATTAATTAACTGAAGGAAAAAGAACTTAAAGCTTAACTAAAGGACTTTTAACATAAAAAAAGTACCTAGCACAAAAAAGATTCAATATTCTTCGAAAAATAAAATTACAAGAAAGAGATATTCTAATCTACTATAATCTAAGAAAACCTTCCCCAAATGCGGAGGAAACCTGAATTGAAAATTGCTCTCTAATCTAAGCTATTTGTCTCTTTAAGTTATGCATCCCATGTTGCTTAAGAGACAGTTTAAATAGTACTACGATAATGGGAGAATTGTGCAGCAAAAATCAGTCCCGAACAAAGTCATTTTTGACAGAACCGCCTCGGTGTCACGAAATCAAATTTGGTGTATCAATAGGTGAAGAACTGCAACTTTTGCAAGATTTCACGCTTTTCTTTAAAAATCTTCATTCGATGTCGATTGATGTGTCATTTTTTTCATGCGACCCTTACACATAGGTGTTTATTATGAACCCCAATAATGTTCTCTTATGTGTATCTCCTGTCTCTTATAACATCTTCCTGTGTAATTCTCCCATTAAAAAATAAAAGACAAACAAAGACGAACAAAAACCTAACTCCAACTGAAGTTAGGTTAAAGACACAACACAACTCTAAGTAGAAGAACCTAATAAAATATGCTAATTAAAACACTTAATAAATACATACTAACACATTCTAATACATAAAAGTAAAATAGACAAAAACACACACGAAAACACTAAAAATGCTCGAAACTAGTAGCAAATCCATCAAGTTTAGGAAACATAAAACTCTAGTTTTCTTGAGTTATCACACCTCCAAATCTAAGCTTTTGCTCATCCCGAGAAAAATCAAAGACAAGAAAAAGAACAACAACAACGAACAACACAAAACACAAGATACAAAACACAAGAAATAACACACTAGACACCACCAAGAAGACAACATAAAAGTTGAATAACGAATGTACTTTGAATAATTAGGAGACCTCTCAAGGGACTTCAAATACCATATGACAATTGAATTATTTTAACTAGTTGCTCCAAGTTTTTGAACTTTTCCCAAAGAAAACGAGTTCAAACACAAGATTTCCAATAACCACGTATTAACCATCATCAACAAGATTAGTTCCATTCATCCAAATCATAGTTTTGTTCAAATTAAAAGGATTAAAACATTTTTCAACCATCTCGACAAGGCCACATGGAAATAGAAGATCATTAGGAGTCTACCTAATATGCACATATCACACAATTGGGAATATACTCCATCAAAGAGTGAATAGTATAATATCAATTATGAGTATTACAAACATTTCCTCCTCAACTTTACTAATAGTGACAAACTAAATGCCTTGTATGATATCCCAAGATCTTATTCAAACTAATCACTCACATGTTAGAAGAAAACTCCCAATACAAATACACAAAATGACTTAAATCACTTCTATTCCATTTAAACCAACTTTTTCCAAAAGATGAATTGACCAACAAAGCACTACTATTGATTTCATCAAAAATAATGTTTCAAATAAACTACTATAAAAATGTGAATCCCTAACTTTTTTAACATAGTAATATATGGCTTTTGAAACTCTTTTGTCGCAAAAGAACTACTCAACACACACCAAAAGCCATGGAGGGCCTAGTTTAAATAACTCAATCAAATGACATTGTAAGTCATTTGTCAACATCAAGACCATAATCAATCAATTTTATCCAAAATGCACAACACAAATATTTACATTCACAAAAAGAAACCACTCAAACACAAGTAAATAACATCCCCAAACTTGTTATTTTATTCAAGTGATGAGTACAACTCATCTTACTACTTACCCAAAATAGAACAAACATATAATAATATAAGCACTATTAGAAACCATAAAAACAAAATACTATTTAAATGATTTTGAATTACACTTGTACAACCAAAATACTAAAATAGATGATAGACAATATAATAGCCAAGTAAAAGAATTCAATTAAGCACAAGTTGAACTTGGAGACAAAAAGTTATAGCCAACATCATGGAATTCATTAACATTAAGAACAACACTAATCAAGGCTAAGCAATGAGTAATTTCAAGTCGATTATGTAAATGCCATTTCTAATTAAGCACAAAAGTCCCATAAGTTGATCTACCTTTTTCAACCAATCAAAATTAAACTAAAAAGAGGTCATTAGGACTTCACGGGCACCACAATTTAAAGAAAAAGAAAAATACAAATAAGTATATGCCCAACTCATCCCCCAAACTTATTTTTGCAAACAATTGGTTTCCAAAAGTTTTTAACAACAAAGACTACTCCTCATACATATCAAACATTTACATAAACTCCTCAAAGTAGCTCAAACGTTTAGCCCATTAATTTGTTTACCATCAAGTCGAATTTCCACAATCTAATGACAAAAACTAAATCCAAGCTCAACCTATAAAGTATATATCAATCACAAAGTAGAAGTTTTACATTACCATCAACTTTGTCATTACAACCAAATTTGTGCAAGAAAGTCCAAAATTAATCACCAACATCAAAACGTAATTTAAACTAATCACAAGGCTACAAGTCTTTATTACCAACCGTTTACTTAAAATAAAACAAGTAAACTAAAAGAAAGTATAATAAATAAAAGGAAAGGAAATACTCCCTCAACACCAAAGAGGCTTGCCAAGGATATTATAGTCCTTGGTGAATTTGTTCCATTGTTGAGCACATCTAAAGTCCACAAGGTATTGAACTTCGACATTGGTAGTTGATGCTTCCCTTAGTCCCATCTAGAATGTGTCCTCTATTCATCTCCCTTTTCCTAAGCTGGTTCTTTCTCTACAATCACCCTAAATGGAACCCCTTTTGTGGTAACCAGAATAAACTCGCACTATCATTAACATAAGTGTTGAGTGACCTGGTTGTTGTGAATTCAAGTTTGAGAGGTTCTTCACATCCAATTTCTTCCACGATATATTCACTTTTGTTGTCTTCTTGAACCAGTTCTTCACCTATTGATAGAGGTGTTGGAATTTCTTGCTCTGCACCATTTATCATCCCTAAATTTGGACTAGTTGGTCTGGTAACCTCTTGGTGGATTCTCGAAGTTGAGCAAGTTCTGCTCGATTTCTACCCATGTCTTGTCGACCATTGGCAATGTCTTCCCAAAATTCTTGAATTTGCCTCCACATGTCCATTCTTCTTGCCTCTTCACTTTCTTGAGTGGTTTGGTGAAGAAAATATGACTCCATTTGATCATATGAAGGCTCTTGTAGAGGAGGGAAAGAGTAAGAATTTTCTTGATAGCTCTCATAAGGAAATGAATGGCTAGACCATCCCTTTCGATAATCTTGGCAACTCTCATAAGGGTATTGATGGTTAGACCGTCCTTCTGTCTAGTGGTAATCTAAGGGGTAAGGAGAGTATAATAGCAAGAATCACGCTCATTGAGCATACCTCCATTACCATAACAATGATAATTTTCTTGGTATGAATAGCTCTAATTAGGTCCTTCCATGATCTTAAACAACCAACAACACAAATAAAAATAAGTAAAGGATCTAAAACAATACAAACAAAAAAATTATGAAAGTTTAGATTACTAGCTATTCTAAACCATTCATCACAAAAAAAAAAAAAAAAAAAATCTTTTGGGATTTTTGAAAATAAGAACACGGCTACAAAATGAAAATCTTTTTGGTTTTCCAAATGGGTGAAACAACTATACAAGAAAACAAAAGACTTCAATCCTGTCTTACAACCAAATTATATCGATATTACCGAAAATCAATCCCCGGCAATGGTGCAAAAAACTTGATGCCTTAACTAGTTGCATTCATTTATAAAATACTTAAATCGTACTACTAACTAGGTGGCATCCCACAAATATATTAATGTCAACTTTTAGTTACTAAAGGGAAGTAGGGATCGTACCCTCAAGGATAGGTCAAAAATTACCAATTATTTGGTTATTGTCAACTAGTAGTAAAGGGAAGTAGGGATCGTACCCTCAAGGATAGGTCAAAAATTACCAATTATTTGGTTAGATTACAAGTTGAAACGGATGATTAAGAGAAGAGTTTTAACTAAAAATAAAGTTAAAGAAACTAATAGAGAAATTTAAAGACTATCTATTTCATGTCATTATATTAATCAAAACACTAATTAGGCATCTGCATGTTTAAGAAAGCAATTAGAGAAAGAAAGTGAAAAGGAAAGTGTTTTAAGGAAATTATTAACTAATCTAATATACTAATTAACTCTAAGATTGAAATTATTTAACAAAAACCCAATAACTAATCTAGTGATTACTACTAAGAAATGCAAGTAAATAAAGTAATTAAAGGAAGTATGTAAAAAGAAAGCACTTTTAGAAGCAATAAACTAATCTAAACACATCTATTAACACTAAGGAAACATGATTAAGGTTAAATCCCATTAGCTAATCTACTAATAAAACTAAGACAACAAACAAAGAAAGCAATTAAACTAAAAGCCTATAAACTAATCTAACCTAATTAACCAATCTAAACTAGACGTTACCACTAATAAAGCAATTTTTTAAGAAAACCCATGAATTAGATGTGTCTTATACACTAAGAAATCAAGTAAAGGAAGCAACTAGATTAAAGCAGTTAAACTAATTAACTAAAGGAACATAAATTTAAAGCTTAACTAAAGGAGTTTTGACATAAACAAAGTACCTACCACTAAAAAGATTCAATCTTCAACTAGGAAAATAAAATTACAAGAAAGAGATATTCTAATCTACTTTAATCTAGGAAAACCCTCCCCAAATGAGAAGGAAAAGGAAGAAAATTACTCTCTAACTTAAGCTACTCCTACTAGTTAAGTTAAGCCTCAAATGAGCCTTAAAAGGGGTATAAATACTGCTAGGGTAGTGGAGAATTGTGCAGCAAAAATCAGCCCCCTATGAACAAAGTCGATTTTGCTCCAGCTGCCTCGATGTCACAACATCAAACTACAACTTTTGGAGCACTTCATGGTTTTGCTTCGAAAATTTTCATCTGATGTCCGATTGATGCGCCATTATTTTTCATGGGACCCTAACACATAGGAGAACATTATTAGCTACAATAAACGGTGAATATAACTCCAAAATATATTAAAAAAATTCTCAAAAAAATAGGCCAAAAAATGAAACACAAATAAAGAACGAATGAAAACCTAACTCTCAACGAAGGTAGGTTAAAGTCACAACACAACTCTAAACACAAGAACCTAACAAAATATGCTAATTAAGACTTAAATAAGTACTAAAACACTTAATAATGTCTTACTAACACATTCTAATACATTCCAACACACAAAAGCAAAATAGACAAAAATACACATGAAAACACTAAACATGTTCGAAACTAGTAATAAAACCATCAAGTTTAGGGTATATATAACTTTAGTTTCCTACGCATTGTCTGTTTATACACATCTAGATACTTAGGATAAGGTTCACGCATTTTAAGGCTTGAAGATATGCTTGTGAAGAACTGGTTCAAGAAGACAAAGAAAAGATGAATATCTGTCTCTTATGTAATTGATACTAAAAGTAGGAAAGACTGAACTAAACATGAGAAGATAAGCTTCACAAAATTGCACTTTGGTCCCTCAAATTTACTTCAAGTCACTTATTATATGTATGAGGCTGTCTCTTATACACATCTAGATGTGTCATAAGAGACAGTGTATAAAGAGATATATAGGAATCATATATAAAGATAAAGATGAACAAAAATGAATGCAGAATGACATGAAAAAGTTCACGTGAAATAATTAGAAAAGTCCGTAGAAAGATTGGAAAAGTATAACACTTGCATCTCTGTCTCTTATACACATCTCAACTAGTAACTCAAGAATAGATGTTAATGAATCTTTTGAGAATATTAACATGACAGTGTATAAGAGACAGAACTTGGGGTATCACTAATATTAATAATTTATTATACATATAAATTGCAAGATCGAAAGTTTGCTCAGCTTACCAGTCTAGATGTGTATAAGAGACAGAAGTAAGTATAATAATAATATTATTGTTCCACTAAATTTACACTAAATTTATGGGTAGTAACTTTAAACTCAACCATCTCGTATGCCTCCATTTAAACAAATGTGAAAAATGTGGCATAAATACATATAAATAAATTATTATAACATGTCCAAAATAATTAACATGCAGCAAAATATTCTATACAAAAACTAAAATATAATTTCTGGTTATCAAAAAGTTATGTAAAGCAAGAAAATTTCAAAATTAGTTTATCTCATTCCAGGCATCCATTGAAGGCATATGATATTCAGTTGGAATGATACTTTGACATAGAACATGACTACATAATATTTGAGCTCTTATTATGCAACAAAAATTTTTCAAAAATTTGTTTAGAAGTTCTTGGGTTTTAAGAGAAAAAAAACTTTATTTCTCTTTATTTAGTTTCTGAGAATTAATTCACCAAATTACGTAGACAATCTCTAATACTCATTAGGAGCATATTTCTTAGTTTTCATGCCTCAAAAATATGGGCATACAAATATATATATATATGACATGAAAGAACTTTTTTATACACACACATATATATATATATATATATATGACATGAAATAACTTTTTTTTTAAAAATTCTTACGATTACTAGGCACACCCAAATTTCATAATGTAATAGTGATATGAATTCAAGTTACCGAACATACTTAAAGTATGAATTCAACTATAACATTAATGATAGCAATGTTACAAAAGCAAAAAAAATTGATATCTTTTGGATAAGAAAATAAATACTTTCATCCAAAACTTAATTCGCAGTAGATTTTATCATGTATAATCACTCAATTAGAAAATGGGTAATTTTTATAATGTAAATATCCCAGCTAAAAATTCTTATGAGAAGTTAACGAAGATAAGAGAATACTTCTAAACATCTTTGAGTGTTTCTCACAGAATTTCTAATTTTTTGTCATGCCTTAAACTAGTAGAGCCTTGCTCTATTTATACTAGAGAATAGGAGATGGATGTATTTATAATGTCATGTAACTTACTTCCACTAGAAGATGTAAGGTTGTGAATCATCGATGATGTAACTTACATCAAAAGAAGATGGAAGGACTTGGAGTATGGAGCATTAACATATGATTATAAAGCTTAGTGATGATATAACTACCAACAAAATGAAGAGGAAGAGCTTCCAATATTTTGAATACTGCTCTCATTGTACTCTATAACTTCACATATGAACATATTTTCTAAAATAAAGATATAATTATCTCCAGTGTTCATAAACTCATACCACAAGTGAATGTTAACTCTCCAAAAGAGACTTATTTACATGCATTTTAACTTGAGCTTTTTTCGGTCTTATAGGTGTCTTGTTGAGTAACTAGAGGTATTTTGATCATTTTAGTGTTTTCATACTAAAATATTTATTTTGTGTGTTCTCAATGTTTTCGTGTATCCAGTTGTACTTATTTATGTGTTTTAATGTATTTTTATAGTCTTGGGATCAATCGAAGGTCAAACGGAACGAAAACAAAGCAAAATGGAGCAAAACAGTGAGCTGGTGGCTAAGTCAGAGGTGCAAGTGCACTTGGGAGGTCTGAGCCATGCCCAGCCACTGGTGGCTAGGTGCAGGTGCACCCACAAACTCTGAACCACGGCCACACAGTGACAACAACACGCTGTCTCACGATTTTGAGTGTTTCTAGGATTCCGGGTATCCATTTTGGTCCCGTAATAGTGTGTTTCGAAACTTATTTAGAGCCCTACACTTTATGACTCTTAAAACCTATAAATAAGGATCTAAGACCTAAAAAATACATTCTAGTTCAGTCTCTCTCTTGGGGCCTGTAAATTAGACTAGGTTTTTAATTATTTTTCAAGAAGAATCCAAGAGAAGGCTTAAGATTGATGACCTTAGACCAAGATCTTTCTATTCTTCATCATAGATTCATAAGTTAATGTAAGTAATGTAGAGTAGGGAGAAGCCATAGGAACATCGAGTTGATCAATCTTCCGAGAAGGAGAATATTGGCGGTGGACAAATAACGCCACTACAACTAGTTTTTCTTCTCTTTCTCTGTCGTTTGTGATTATTTACTCTAGAATGAATGTAAAACATTACCTTGATATGTTTATGACTTTTATGATGCATTAATTTCATACCTAGGATTTTATTCCAATTTTACCATGAAGATTGTTTCTTATAGACATCTAGATGTGTATAAGAGACAGAACATAAGCACACATTGCAAAGCTATTAATCATGACTAGATGACTACATATAGTGGACTAGTCATGATTAATAGCTTTGCAATGTGTCTTAACCAAACTTGCAATTATCTCCAAACCCCTAGATTAGTAAACAACATGAGTACTTGATTGAACAATGAACCGAATTAGCATTCAATTGGATTGGTAAAGGAAGAGTAAACCCTAGACATTTAATCATTTTAACTTTACTCTAATTGCTTAGTTTGTTAGTTAGTTACTTTTAGTATCAATTACATTATTGTGCGTCTAAATAGAACATTCTGTGTGTCATTCTGGTATTTAGCAGCACTTTTGTCAAGCGTATTTCTCGTGGGAAAGAACTCTACTTATCACTTTATTACTCTTAACAATACGTGTGCTTGAGTGTGTAAATCATGCAACAATGAAGTAATAGAATTTTTAGTTCTCAAGTTGTGTATTGAAGAGACTAAATAGGCATAATTACTAATTACAAATTGAAGAGGAAGAGCTTCAATAAGAGAATGAAGCTATCATGGCACTTTATAACTTGTAACTTCACATATGAACATATTTGCTGAAATGAAGAGATAATTATCTCTAATGCTCATAAAATCAAACCCCAAGTTTTTAGTTCTCAATTTTACTGGTTGTACCGACTCAATTAACACAATTACCAATTTTTTTTTGCCTAAAACTTTTAATTTATTTTTTGAAGAATATATAAAAAAATGAAATAATATAAATTAATAAAAAAATATTTGAAAAGTTAAAAAAAAAAAAAAACATATTTTTTTATATCAACAAAAACCACCACTATCACTACCACCAAAAATCAAAAGCACCACTTATAAACTTACCGCAAACAATTAAATAAAGGATGTAGTCAGGTGAAGGAAAGGAATGACCTTTGATGGCAAAGAAGCTGAGGGATTATGGAGTATACATCATTGGGGTTTATACTAGATAGTATTTCTTTTACTTAGCTTTCTCAGCCTCGGCCTCAAGGCTCTTGACAATTTCCTGTTCTCATGGTTTCTCCATTGTTGTCTCAGCCTCTAGAAAACACTAGAAACTACCAATTCTATTAGTGCTACAGATGTTGTAGTTTTGTTTATTATGGCCATGTTTGAGTATCTTATACAAGAGTAATCAACTATTCAAAAGAAGAAAAAATAAAAACTCGAGATTTGTAAGAGAAATCATAAGGTGGAAATGAAGTTCAGAGAAGGTGGTATTGATTGATAGAATTTTGAAATAGATTTTATGGGAAATGAGAAGAAAATGGAAAAATGAGAAGATGGGGTGCATCAGAATGAGAAAGAAAAAGAAGATGTGGTTTCTATTTCAATTTTGGTTTTATTCTTAGTTTATTTTGAAGGAAATTGAAAACTTCTAGTTCACATTTTTTTTTTTCAGTTTGGACAAGATTTTCATATTTCGTTACTATAACAACTACCCACACAATGTCATGGTCGGTTATTTCAATCAACTAAACTAACTTAAGTTCGAATTTAAAAATATTGGCTATCTTTACTTCTTTGGGAAATAAAATAAGAAGAATTAAAGAACTTAAGCATATATCATTTACAGCTTAGAACAAAAGAAAGGATGAGATCTAATAAGAGACAGGATTTTCTTCATTTTTACCAAATGACCATCGACTGAACTAGAATGTATTTTTTAGGTCTTAGATCCTTATTTATAGGTTTTATGAGTCATAAGAGACTTTACCCCAAGAATTTGAAAATTGTCTTGTTATCTTGAGATTTTATAAATGTTTTATTACACTCTTATGAAAACTAGATTTTGTCCCCCTAAAATTTTCAGAAACTATAGAAGTATTCTTTAAATATACGTTTATATAGACTTGTCTCCCAAAATATTTGAAATTATATTCTTTCCTTTTAGATTTTTTTTTTTTAAATTTAATTGCACTCACATAAAAATTATGTTTTACTCTCCTAATATTTTAGAAAAATTATAAAGTAGTCTCTCTAAAACTATGTCAATATAATCTTGCCTGTAGTCCAACTTTTGCGTCCACCCCTGTAAATGACCAATGCAAAACTTCTACTACATTGAAATGATGATATAAAATAATCCTATTGAAGGGATGGACTAGGTACTTTATCGAAAGTTTTACCAAAGTATACGAAGTGAATTAGGAATAATATTGTTATTTGTCACTTTTTTGTTTTAAAAGTGCCACTATGGGGCCATCATAATGAAGAAGTTAAGAAATGGTGTGAAATGCATAATTAATGATAAAAAAACACGACAAAGTTGGAATAAGGCAAAGGTTTTTTTTTTTTTCTGGGGAATGACGCAAATGGTCATCAACCTCACATCTCCTCTTTAACTACTACTACACTTGTAGATTGTAAATATATTATAGATAATTATATGTGTACTACTTTTAATAATGCATGATCAATTTTCCTTTGGTCTAAGACATTTTTTTATTTTCAATAATGTCTCTATATATTAACATAACTTTCCAACTCTCATACCTAATTTCTCCCTTCTCTCTAGAATTTCTCTCTCTTTTATTTCTTGCTCTTTGTTCTTTGGTGGCCATAGATGCCCCTCAACTTCTGTCTTGCTGAGGGGTTGCCAAAACCATCATTTCTGGATGCTTTGCTAGCTAAGAAGCTTATTGCTAATGGATTTAGATTCCTCTAAAACCTTTGCAATCCCATAAAGGAAAGCCAGCAATTTTCTTTCCAAATGTGAAAGTAGTTGTTCTTGCTGAGCTTCTTAAATTTGCTTTGGTGGGTAAGTTTACTAGAGGTAATCCTAACATGGTGGTCATGCGAAAGATTTTTCTAACAATTGGTTTTTTGGGAGATTTAAGATTGGGTTGTTAGATTACTAGCATGTTCTCATTCATTTCACTTTGGAGGAAGATTTCCTACATTTCTGGTTGAAGTCTACTCAGTTTATCAATGGTTTCCACATACAAGTTTTCAAATGGCATCCCTTGTTTCAGCCAGAGAGAGCCTTCCGTGGTTCCAATCTAGATTACATTTGAATCACTTCTAGCATGTTTTTTCAATAAACATTTAGCCTTTTCACTTGCAAAAGCTCTTGATCGTCCATTCAAGCCTATTGATTTGGACACATCCACTTTATCTAGATGTAGTTTGGTTAAGGTGTGTGTGGAGGCAAATTTATTGTCTGATTTGCCTACACATTTGTACTTAGAAGAGTGGGGATAATGGGAAGTGATAGAAGATTAATTGTGAAGAACTTCTCCTATATTGTACCAAGTGCCAAAAACGAGCGCATCAGTTGACAGATTGTCCTTCAATGCATAATAATTCCAAAGAATGTGGCAATCAGAATCAGCAAGCTCATAAATCAGTTCCTTAATATTCGAAGTTTGATGATTCTGGGAAAAATAGTGATTCTGGGAAGTAGAAGCACACTTAGCAAGTTCGAGATTCAAATCCAAAGTGTAAGAGGGTTGTTAGAGATAAATCAAGTGATTCAAATTTAAAATAGGTACAAGTTCAAGTTCCAGAAGGAACTTCCTCAAAAGCTGGACCCGTAAATACTCATCTTCCAACTACTTCAAGAGATAATTTAGCTCTTCCAAATCCTCAAAAATCTCACATAGATTGTTACTATTCCAAAAGATAAGTACCTTCCTGCAAACATTCAAGATATTCAACAAGCTATTGTGGTAGAAGACATGGAGGTAAAGTCTCATGCAAGTGGATAATGTACACCTCTTGAATCCAGGGGAGAAATTATAACTGATTTACCTATTGTAAATTATCTTATGAAACAATGATGGATGATCATGCTATACAATTGAGACAAAAGGATAATGTTCAGGAATTTCACTCATTTTCAAATTATGAGCAAAGTTGTGTTCCTAAATTGCCAGTAGACTTTCTTAAAATCGACTAGCAAGAGTTTGTTTCTCAAATAGATAAGAAGTTAACTTCTAAGTAAAATAAGGAATTTACCATGGTAGTCAAGAAGCATGAAAGAAAGAAAAAATGCAGAAGCGTGATTATAGCACCTATTCCAACCATGATCACTCGAATGCTCTTAAGGCTCTCAATTTGCCCCCAAAAATAGTTTCTTAATGGATTGCCTTTTCTAAATATTAATCGAGGTGTGGGTAATAAGGCTTCTATTAGGAGATTAAAGAAGCCTGTACATATGAATAAAATCAAGTTGCTAGATATTTTTGAACTAATTGTTGAAGATATCTAGGTGGTAGGTTTATCTGCTAAATTAGGGTTTTTTGACTTTCATTTCAACTCTAATAATGGCATTTAGGTTTTCTGGTCCTCTGATGTTTCTGTACAAGTTGTTCAAGTGAGGAACAAGCTGCTCATATGAAAATGAATTGTAATAACTTTTCTGAGTCAATTAGGATTTTTGCAGTTTATGGAAAATGTATAACTCAAGATAAGAGGTTTCTTTGGTCCTCCTTAACTGACTTTGCAACCTCTAATCCTAGTCCTTGGCATGTGTGGAGACTTCAATATCATCTTGGAGGTAGATGAATATTTGGGTAATAGACAGCCCAATCTTAATGACATGCAGGAATTCAAGGATTGTTTGAATGCTTGTGCACTATTAGATCTCCCTTTCACTGGTTCTAAGTTTCTACACGGAGAAGCAGGAGATCTTTTGGTTTGGTTTGGAAAAGGCTTGACAAATTTTAATGTAAACAAAAATTTCTGAGTCTTTTTCAGACACTTTCAGTTGCTCATGTCAATAGAACATGCTCTGATCAACTCCCTTTCACCTTCCAATGACTGGTGATTCTTTTGCAAGTCCTAGGCTTTTTCGATTCTTGAATGTTTAGGCCAAGCATCCAGATTTTCATCAGGTTTTTTCTATTAGCTGGAATCAATTCAGTAGAGATAATGCATTGCAATCCTTCTCTGCTAAGTTGAAAAGGTTAAAAGTAGATTTGAAGACTTGAAACAAACAACATTTCAGAAATATTTTTCAAAGAATAAAGGATGCTAAGGATGATGTCTTGAGTATGGAGATGATTTATTTGCAACATCAAGATGATCAATCCCAGATAGAACTTTTTAAGTCTCAAGGTAATTTGTTGAGATGTTTAGTTAAGGAGGACAATTTTGGAAGCAAAAATCTAGATGTCATAAGAGTGATTACCGAATGGTTAAAGGAGAGAGAACATAATAGTAATTTCTTTGATGCTCAACTTCAGGTTAAGAGGAATAACCTTTGCATTAGAAGAATCAAAAATGATGATGGAACTTTGTTGGAAGATTTGCCTTCCTTACAAAGAAAAGATGTTGGTCTTTGAAAAGTTGCTCTCTGATGAAGGTATTCATTCTCTTGGTGCTATGCTAGATTGTATTCCTTAAGTTAATACACCTGCTGGTAATGCTTGTTTCCTAGGATTAAATCTAGCATAGCACCAGAGAAAACATCTAGATGACACATTTTCACTTACACATTTTAACAAATTTTCACACTCACACACTCATACATATTTTCTTACACACGTGCTTTCACATATTTTCAAACACACTTACACACATACTTTCATATTTTTTCTCACACACAACACACTTACACACATTTTCGTACACAGAACACACTTCACACATTTTCACACACACACTCTTACATATATTTTTATACACTACACACACTTTCATATATTTGCACACTCACATTGAAACACAAACACACTTGAACACATTTTCACATAAAAATATGAGAAAGTGTGAAAATTTGTATAAGTATGTGTAGGTGTAAATGTATATACGTGCGTACAAAAAATGTGTGTAAGAATGTGTGTGAAAAATATATATAAGTGTGTGTTTGTGTGTGTGCAAAAATGTTTGTATGTGCAAAAATATGTGTAAGTGTGTGTGTGTGTGAAATTGCATGTAAGTGTATATGTGTGTGCGTGTGAAAATTTGTGAAAATATGTAAGTGTGTGAAAATGTGTGTGAAAATATGTAAAGTATGTAAATGTGTGCGCGTGTAAATGTGTGCAAATATGCGTATGTGTGTGTATGTGTGAAAATATGTGTAAGTGTGTGTGTGTTAGTGTGAAATTGTGTAATTGTGTATGAGTGTGAAAATGTGTGAAAGTGTGTGTGTAAGTGTGTGTGTAAAAATATGTGTAAGTATTTCTGTGTGGAAATGTGTGTAAGTATGATTGTAAGTGTGTGAAACTATATATAAGTTGTGTGTATGTGTCAGGAAATGTGTAAGTGTGTATGTGTGTGAGAAAATATGTATAATTTTTGTATGTGAAAATGTATGTGTGTGTTTCGTGTGAAAATTTGTGTAAGTGTGTGAAAATGTCTATAAGTGTGTGTGTGTGAAAATGTATGAAACTGTGTGAAAATGTAAGTGTGTTTGTGTAACTGTGTGAAAGTCTGTGTAAATGCGTGCAAGTGTATGTGTGTGAAAATGTGTGAAAATATGTGTGTAATTGTGTGCATGAGTGTGTGAAAATGTGTGAAAGTATGTGTGCGTAATTGTGTATGTGAGTGTGTGAAAATGAGTGTAAGTATTTGTGTGTGCGCGTAAAAATATGTGTAAATACGTGTACGTGTAAGTCTGTGAAAATATGTGAAAGTATGTGTAAGTGTATGTAATTGTGTGTGTGTGTAAAATATGTGACAGTGTGTGTATAAGTGTGTCTATATGAAAATGTGTGTGTGTGAACATGCATAAGAGTGTGTGTGTGTGTGTGAATGTCTAAAAGTGTGTGAAAATGTGTATAAGTATGTGTGCATGTGTGAAAGTGTGTGTAAATGCATGTAAGTGTACATAAGTGTGTGAAAATATGTAAAAATATGTGTAAGTATGTGTAATTGTGTGTGTGTGAAAATGTATGTAAGTGTTTGTGTGTATGCGAAAATGTGTGAAAGTATGTATAAATGCATGTAAGTGTGTGTAATTGTATGTGTGTGAAAATGTGTGAACTGTAAGTGTGTATACATGAAAATGTGTGTAAGTACGTGTGTATGTGAAAATGTAGGTAAGGGGTGTGTGTGTGCAAAAATGCATATAAGTGTGTGTAAGCGTGTGTCTGCATGAAAATGTGTATAAGTGTGTGTATGTGTGTATGTATGTCTATGCATGTGTATGTGTGTGAGAAAATGTGTGTAAGTTTTTGTGTGTGTGAAAATGTGTGTAAGTATGTGTGTATGAAAGTGTATAAGAGTGCATGTGAAAATATGTGTAAGTATGTGTGTGTGTGTGAAAATGTGTATAAGTGTGAAAATACAAATTTAAATAGTTTTTAAATGGATAAATGGTTTATCCATTATTCCATTTAAATCCATCCATTTAGATCCATTTATTAAATGGTTTTAAATGGATTTGATGAATTTTATCTATATCCATTTAACTAAAACTATGGATAATCCATTTATGCATTTTGCAACCTTTAGTTGAAAATACTCAACTCCATCCCATGGGCACGAGTGGACAATATGTAGAAAGATTCGAGAGGTATCTCTTGTAGAAATAACTTCAATATGACAAAGAAGTACAATTTAGATAGTTAGACGTTTCCCCTATAAGTTATTGATCATGGGTTCGAGTTATTAGAGGGTAGGGGAGAGAGATTGGTTTTTAATTTATATATATTACACTAGATCCCAATGCATGCCTTGAATACACATCTTGATGGCAGAACTTTCACAAAGTCAATCTTTGCAATTTAGATTAAGATTTCTCGTCCTTGTGATGTAGTCAATCATAGGTTCATTCTTCTATTGATGTGTTGAAGTCAGTTTCACCATGCTAATCATGCGGCGCGTGTTATAAAAGCAATCAAGAAATTGTTCTTTGAGTTGATTCCAGCTGTCGATGGAGTCAGGCTTTAAATCGATATACAATAGAAAGCATTGCCTTCCAGTGATTAGACAAACTACTTGACAAGCACCATGTATTTGAACATATAATATTGCATGTGTATAAGAGTGTCTATTATACACTTGGGATGTTATTTGCCATCAAAGTATAAGTTAATTTTGGACATTGTTGAGGGCAAGAGAAACATTTATATATGTTTTCTATTGGGAATTGTAATTGTATTTGAACGGAGATTTTTTGCCCCATTCATACTTTTTTGTGATCGTGCCCTCAACAAATTCCTTTAATTGACATATCAATCATCCAATTGTGAGAAATCTAGATCTTCATCATCTTTGTTTGTGTTTTTGAAGAGTTTTCACCTTCATTATAGCCCACGAACTATTTGGACACTGCTTGACTTGTTCTTTATTGTCACCATTCTGGTTGATAAGTTAAGCAATTTAATATTTTGATCTTGAATATCCTTCGCAAGTCCTTCAACAACTTCATCAATCTGTCAACTTGTTCTTCAAGAGATATTAATTGAATTACCATGACTACAACAATGCCATAGTCACTCGAACAATTTGTAAAATTTAGGAAGACGGTATCACTACTTGATGCATCATGAAGATTTGTAGTAGCCGCCTTGGACACGATTGCTTGTACAAACACTTGTTCAACTATGGATGTGTCATACTTCTTTGACTCCAATGGTGCGTTGAATTTTTTTGCCCCCATTGAAAAAGAAGAAGTGTTTTCTTGTACAGGACAACCAAGGATTTTTGCAAACCATGTCTTAATGTCTTGATAAGCAAGATTTGAATAGCTCCAAGATGTGAGACAATTTTGAAAGCAACGAATTCCAAATTGCCAATTTGCAAGTGAACACCATCTAAATTGTCACCTTTTGGAGCCATCAGTAAAGTTTGAGTATATACTTAATGAAGAGAAGAGATGGGAGGCAGAGATCGTTTCGTTTCGCATTGAGCGTGCCAAAATTGTGTACAAAGAAATTTGAGTCTGTAGAAATTAACAAATAAGAAAAATAATGAGAAATATAATTTATTGATAGCATAAACACGAGCTACACACCTGTCTAGAATTTCCTCTGATTCTTCTCTTCAATTGTTGATTGATTTTCCTTACAACTTAATCACAAATTTGATAATGATCGAGGGCTTGATAGCTTAATCTCAAACTTGAAGTTGATCGAGTGTCTCATGGCATGATCTTGAACTTGGAGTTGATCGAGGGTTTGATAGTTAGATCTCGAACATAGAATTGATCGAGGGCCTGATAGTTTGGTTCAAGCTTTGACTTGAGGACTTAACAACTTGATCTCGAATTGAACACACACTTCTTCAACTCTTGATATGGAAAACTTGAACAGCACACATGAAGATCTTCATAATCTTGATGTATGGAAGACTTGAAGAGATATACACATGAAGACTTATAGAGAATTTAGGGATCCCTTGCTACACTACAATATTATCATGCTATGATAATACAAATAAATAAGGAATTTAATACAAATAAATAAAGAATTTAATTATCTATAATACTATCTCTTTATTTATTTATTACTTTTGAAATAAAGAGATATATATTAAGGTATACATCACTATGATATGGTCTGATTTAATTTACCACTCTAAGATGTGTATAAGAGAATGTCGATATAAATTAAAGTTTTGCTACCTACACATAGAAATATCCATTTGAAAATATTGGTTGTAGCAAGACAACAAAATTCTATGGAGCTAAAGAACTATTGTTTTGGGTGGAAATCAAATGAAAAATTAATGTTAGTTTGAAATATATTTTCAGTTCGTGTAGTCATAGAAGATTAAAAAAAAAAAATTAGATTTTAACAAACTTGACATGTGATGATCACAAGCAAACAATTGAGTTACATACGTAGTACGTACAGATATATCGAATTTTTGCTTTTTTTGATTCTCTTTTGGTGCTTGAAAATATTTAAACTCTTGGTCCTTTAGGAACTTGTGATTTCACACACACACACACACACAGATATATATATATACACTATTATATATACACGAGTTGTTTCTCCCAAATTTTATTTCTCCCCTCCTGGTGTTTCTTCCCTTTTTTGTGATGACTAAATTACCCGCCCTTAATGAAATATGATTATAATTCCCAATAAAAAACATATATAAGTGTTTCTCTCTTTTTTGTAATGTCTAAAATGTCTACTCTTAATGAAATGTAATTTCCAATACCTTATAGGAAAATATATTTTAAGTGTTTCTCTACTTTTGTTTGTTAAGGAATGCCTAAAATACCCACCCTTAATGAAATATAATTTCCAATTCTGAATAGGAAAACATAATTAAATTACTCATTATTTATTTTACCTATTTTTTAGGAAACAACCTCCTATTTTGGCATAAATACATAATAAATTGAAGATTTTTATTTGTATAAAAATATTTATTATAATTAAAATTTCAAAAAATAAAAAAATGAATCATATAATTTTTAATTCCCAATAAGAAAACATAATTAATTAAATTATGTGATGACTAAAATACCTGCCTTTAATGAAATACAATTACAATTCCCAATAGAAAACATATATAAATGTTTCTCTATTTTTGGTAATGTCTAAAATACCCACCCTTAATAAAATATAATTTCCAATACCTAATAGGAAAACCTATATTAAGTGTTTCTCTACTTTTTTTGTAATGCCTAAAATACCCACTCTTAATCAAAGTGTAATTTCCAATTCCGAATACGAAAACTTAATTAATAATTCATGAAATGTTAATGTAATTCTATTATAATAAATATTTTTATACAAATAAAAATCTTAAGATCTCAGATATTTATTTGTATAAAAATATTTATTATAATTAAAATTTCAAAAAATAAAAAAATGAATCATATAATTTTTAATTACCAATAAGAAAACATAATTAATTAAATTATTCATAATCTATTCTTAAATTTTCAGAAAATAAAAAATGAATCTAATTAAAATGTAAAGACTAAATTAATCAAACAAAAATTATGTCTTATGTATAAGAAATTAAAGAGATTAAACTATTATATAATTTATATTACGGATAGGTATAATATAGTATACTAATTTCATTATAAAAAAATTGAAATAATAATTTGTTCTTTTGTCTTACTTTAAAATGAATCGAATGTTCATGAAAACATCATTTATCTTATTCTAAAATGTATGAAATGTTAAGAAAATAAATTATTTCCTCCTTAACTTATTACGAAATTTTGGCATAACTACATAATAAGAATGTATATAACCTTCTAAGAGTAGAAAATCATTTATATTTAGATAAAGAATAAAATAAAAATATTATATTTTGTAATCATATGTATTTTCAAATTGTTTCTACTTTTTAGTCATAATAAAAACAATCTTTTATAACTATTATAAAAATTCCAAAATTCACTATAATTATTTTCTTTTCTCTAATTGTTCATTCAAGTATGTCCAGTTTGGAAAAATTAATTAGATCCTCCCCCTGCGTGATATATATGAAGTTAGTTACACTTCACCCCTTTTTAGTGTCATTGATAGGTTAATACCTAACATTATCTTTTGACTAGTAAAGTCTTTCTGTTATATCAACTAAATATGTTGACCATTTTACCCTTATTATATTCTTTATTTTTTATTTACTTTTGTCTGATAAATAAACTTTTCATAAATAGAATATTTAATTGATGTATAATTTGATGAAAAGATGCATTGAAGTTGAATTTGGCATTTTTGCTAGCCTTTTTGGCTGGGATTAATTGAAGAAGATATTGACAAATCTAGCCGATATTATTTTTTAAGCACAACTTTTCTTAACTGACGGTCAATTATAATGGTTTCACGACTCTTGATTATAGTGACGTCTTTAACTTAAAATTTTGGTTAACAGGAGAGATATATCCATGAGTATAGAATTTTTGAGTATGTTCTAACTTAAAAATCACAAAATTAATAATCACACAAATAAATAATTAAAATTTATATAAAGTGAAAAATTATGGAATATAATATAACATTGGTCATTTTTTTTAAGTCTATATTACGATTAATTTAGATTTGTTTTTTCTGTCCTACATGAAGAAAAGAAAATTAGCCAAGCAATGAAAGTAAAGTTCAGGAACAAAATAAAAAAAACTTACAATCTTTAAATGAGATAAAAGTATTTGTTAATTTTTTGTCTCTTTAATAGTATTTCTATTACTAAATCTTTATCTTTGATAACATCATTTTATAGAATATTAGTTTAGATGAACTATTGATGAGGTAGAAAATAAGTTATCAATCCATGATACAATGCATATACCCAAAATATTCTGAAATAATGATTGTGACAATACTCTAAATAGTTACAGGTATACAATGAAATTTAAATATCAAATTTGAAAACTACAATACCGATTGTTATAGTATATGCTACAACAACAAAAAAAATATTGGTTTGGACTAACTATTGATAAGGTAAAAAACCGTTAAACCAATTGTATGATTCATACTTAAAATAGTTTAGAATAATTATTACAAGACCCATAAGAATACTACATATAAATTGTCAGAATATCAATATTATCATAAGGTTAAGAAATATAAAAAATACCAATATATTCTCTATGTGGATACATAATTAATTTACACAATATATTTAAAAAAATTAATTAGAATAGAAATTATAGAAATTACATGTTATTTTGGATGTCTTTAGAATTAAATTTTTTTCATTCAAGTTGTGTGCATTTAAAGTAATATAGAGGATTTTTCATTAATTTTCTGTACATTTCAAAATAAATTAATAAAAGAATAAATTTATATTTTGAAATTTTAATTATGATCTTAATATACTATGTGATACCTATCCATATTACACATAACATATTAGTTTAATTTGTTGGTTTTCTTATACAAGAAACATAATTTTTGTTTGATATCTTTTTTCTTTATATTTAGGTTTATTTTTTCTTATTTTTTGAAATTTTATTTAATAATTTTTGTAAGTATTATTATATATTATTTAATCTCCAGTAAATATTTTCATTAATAAAAGAATTTTGACATGCTTCATTTATTAAATGATGTTTGATATTTGATGGTGATTTTATCCTTTACAAATGATAAAGAATATATAGATATATCTAAAAAAAGTTCAATATTATGGAAAAAATCTTTGTCTATAATTGATTAAGTTATTGATGGTGTCTCTATTAGAAATTATAACCTATGAACCTAAAAGAAAAATAAAAACTATTTTAGATCAAAGTTAACTACATTTTATGCCATTAAAGATGAATAAAGACCTTCTTTTGAGCATTAATTAAGTATTGAAGTGAATATTATCATAACTTTAAGAGATAACATAATAATATATTCTCTATTTGTATATATATTGTACATAATATGTTAGCAAAAAATTAATTGTGATACAAAAAATATATAAAATCTCATTTAAAGTAATGGCATGTAATTTTAGTTATACTTAGAATTACAATTTCATTAACATTTCATGTATTATAAAGTAAGATAAAGGATTGTTTTATCTAACATTTGTTGCATTTTATAGCAAGACAAAAGAACAATTTATTATTTCAATTTTTAATAATGATTTAATATACTAAATAATACATATTTATATGTGTATAATATATAGTTGATTTGTTTAGTTATCCTATACAAAAGACATAATTTTTGATTGATAAGATATATTCTTTATATTTTAATTAGATTCAATTTCTTTCTTATTTTTTGAAATTTTTATTAATCATTTTTTGTAATTATTATCCATCTATCATTCGATTACCTATTAATATTTTGTTGCTACTAATATAATTTTAAAATACTTCATCTATATAATGTTTGATACTTGATAATGATATTATCTTTTTTTGTAATGACAAAGAATATGCACATATATTTAAAAGGTTCAATACTATGGAAAATATCTTAATCTTTAATTGTTTAATTAATTGGTAGTGACACTATATGAAAATTATAATCTAGGCACTTAGAAGAGAAATATAAAAAAAAAATACAATTATCATACGTTGTTCTCATAAAAGAGAAAATTTGTTTAATTTTTAAGAAAAATGAAATTTATATATAATTTTGTAACAAATAACAAACAATATTGAAAAATAAAAAAGATAGGTGAAAACAATTACAGTGAAAAAGAGCAAAGATATTAAAAATATATAAATCTTGTATAAAAAATTCACTAATTACTTATTTATTTTTTTAGAAAATAAAATTTTCAATAAATTTGAAGTGTTACACGTGCAAAACACATGCTCTTTTCTAGTATATATATATAACGTTTGGAACTTAAGGCATAAGATTTCCATGGAAGATCTCAATTTTTTATGGAGACTTTTAAGTAGCTATTTGCTTATGCGGATGTTCTCATGGACATTGGCTTTTCCCTTCCTTCCAAATGCTATATTATTGTGAATCTGTCGAGACGATTGATCATTGCTTTGCAAATTGTCCATTGGCTTGATAAATCTGGACTTTCTTTGCAACAAAGTATGGCATCCCAATCACACCAGTATCCACTGTGCTTCACCGGTTACAATCATGATGGATATTTTGTGATCATCATCCTCCGAAGGCCAAGTAAGGATTATTCTTCCTACACTCATATGCTGGTACCTTTGGATTGTAAGGAATAGCTTCCACTTTGAAGGCAGAAAATCTTCGTTAAGTGGGTTGATTCATCAAATAAAGGATACTCTATACTCGCTTACACTTGGACAGTCGTTGGAAGTGGATAATGCAACTGCTCGGATAAACGATTTACGTTTACAGCTGAAGCGTTCAACCGACAAAGCAACCTGTTGTGACACATTTTATCTTGTTGCTTTGTCGTTGAGGTTTGATCTATAAATCAAAATCGTGCTTCTTTTCAAAATTGTTCTTTTTTTATGCCTATTCTAAATTGCAATTCCGGGCCGGTAGTTCTAGAAATTTTATTTTTTGAAAAAAAAAAAAAAAATTTTTTGAAAGATCTCACATTCACCGAATACGAGGTCTTCTTAATTTTTTTAAAAAAATTGACCTCGCATTCTGAGATTGCGAGGTCAGGTCTGAATAATTTTTTTTTTTTTTTAACCTCTCATTTTTGAAATGCGAGGTAATGAATTTTTTTTTGTTTAGGATTTAGCAAATTTGACTATGTATATTGCGAATGGAAATTGTGCACTATTACAAAAATAGAAAAATGAACATTTGACTGTAAGATAAAATCACTTAAATACTAAACCGTAAATTATAAACTATAACTACACAGGTTAACGAAATAGTACGATTTTTGGGAATAGTAAACCATTATCTTTAAATTTAAACTAGAATTAAAATTATAAAAGCAAATGAAATGTAAACCCGTAAATTTATTAATTTATCGTATTTTTGATAAAATTTTGACATAACCTCCCCTATTTGACATAAAATTTCATTACCTCGCATTTTTGAAATGCGAGGTTAAAAAAAAAAAAAAAAAATTATTCAGACCTCGCATTCGGGGAATGCGAGGTCAATCAAATTGAGAATGCGAGGTCAATTTTTGGAAGACCTTGCATTTGGTGAACGCGAGGTCTTCCAAATTTTTTTTTTTTTTTTTCTTAAAAAAAATTTCTGGAACTCGCATTCGGAGAATGCGAGTTCCACCGGCCTCGGAATTGCAATTTAGAATAGGCATAAAAATATCTAGATAATTTTGAAAAGAAGCACGATTTTAGAAATTTTTTGTTCTTTTTGCATGGGGTTTGCGAAGCACATTGGTGTAGCTATAAATTTGGAGGCTGAATTATGTCATTGACTCTTTCGGAAGGGTTATCACCTTGTCATCAGTATGATCTTTGTCAAATTCAAGTGAGACGGACTCGGAAGCTTTGTATCGCATGGTTACTGGTAAAACATCAATAATCCCTTGGAGAGAAATATTCAACAGCTTCTTGAGTAAGGACATCAATCCATCTAGCATATATATCGCGAGGCTAACACAGTGGCAGATGCTCTAGCAAAATTAGAAAGTTCACAAGCTGTTTTAGATGTTAAATTTGATCCTTCATCAGTTCCATCTACTGTTTCTAAGAGACTTCATTGTGACTCAGATTGGCCACGATCAGATTCTAAATCCCTTCGTTGGGACCTCTTCAATGAAATAAAACCTCCCCTCTTCAATATTTTATATATATAATATATATATATATATATATATATATAGATATGGGAAGTTATGTTCATTGTGAAATAGTAAATATTAATTGGTCATACTTCACTAAAGAAAAGAAAGTTGTAGGCACTATAAGTGATTGTACTACTGAATTTTTAAAAAAAAAAAAAAAAAACTCCAAATTTGACGGAGTTTATCTTTGATATTTTGATTCGCATAGAAGTTGGTTAAGGCCAATGATTTTGACACTTTAATAAAAATTTTAGGCACTTTACAATAATTCTCACTTAATTAATTTGACAAAAAGACTCTTGAGTTAGATTATATATATATATATATATCAAATTAAGTGACTAATCATTTTTCTATAATAAAAATTCTAATTCGATTATACTATAATTTGGATACTAATAAGTTTTAATTCTAATAGACATAAACTTAATTTTACATAATTAAATAAATAAAGTTTTTCATGTTGTCCCATCATTATGGAAAAAAAATTTGAACAATAGAGTACAAGCAACACAATTGGTTCATACTTCAAAAATTTATAACAATGATAAAGCTCCATTATATAATGTTTATTTTTTTTCAATAAATAGGGTATACTGTAAATTATGATTTTTTTTTCCATTTCCATGACATTTAGAAAATCTTTGATATAATTTTTATTATTATTAGGATAATATATTTAAGTCAAGAAAAAGTGTATGGCTTTATACCAATTTAACATTAAAAAAGAAGAATTCGAAAATCAAGTTATAGAGACAAGGTGAACCTTATTATTTTGATAAGTTTCAAATTTTAAAATAGTAAATAAATGATGTAAGTATCTGGATCTCCGAAATTAGAAGGAAAAAAAACAAGAAAAGATAAAATATAGGAGAAAATATTTTTCTCTATATAAAAGGTTTAAAGAGATTTAGTCTATAAGTGTTTTTGACAAGTTAGTTAAAAAGTAATTAATATTGAGTACCTAAACATTTTGTTTGACTGCAAAAATCGTTGGCTTGGTCATAGATTCTTTATATAGATTAATGAATATGCTGTAATGACTGGTGTAATTGACTTACTATAGGTAAAACTTAAAAATGTAAGGAACAAAAAAAAAAAAAAAATCTAAGGAACATTTAAAAAAAAAAAAAGAAACTAGTATACTGGGAGTACGTGCTTTCTACATTTAGAAATACTAATTATTTATATTTTTTATTGATATGAATTAAAAAGTAAAGCATGGTTGGAGATACTAACTGTTTGATTTTTTTAGTTCACTTAATTTTTCGCTTATATAATTTTGTTTCAACGTTTATCTTTTGTAGTTCATATGAGTTTAGAAAAATATTTTTTCATAGGTGATTTTTATGCATTTTCTTTAGATATACTTTGTTGGAAATATATTATAAAAAAAATGTTTAGTTTAATAGTCCAAGCAATTTCATAAAAACTAAATAATTATGTCTTGTGAATAACACAAAATTTAGGTGCAACTTTTAAAATAGAAATTCACTTCCTCAATTGAGAATTATTGAAGCATTTACAATGAGTCCATTAAGAATTGTAATTAAGATTAGAAATAGGAAAGTATACTATATTAAAAAATTGGATACAATATAATGAGTTGAATATATTATAGTTTATAATATATCCATTTGTAAGATCTTGGGTTTACTGTTCCCAAACAATCGTAGTCTTGAAAATACTGACAATTTATAGATTTTATTGAAACCCTTTATTTAATTATCCAAATTCTATCCTAACAACTTTTGATTTATCAAGTGCATTAAGGTATTTGATTATTCTTGAATTCCTATATCTCTCTTGGAACTAACTTGATGAAGGAACCATTCGTGTGCAAATATTATATAACAATTTTTAATTTAGAAAACAAAATCTCTCTTAAATGTATAGCTTCCACAATTATAGGAATTATATTATAAAAATAGGAAAAAAAGTAAAAAATAGTCTACCGCCATTTTATAATTTACGGCATGAAATTTAGTGATTTCTTCAGTATGTTAAAACTATCAATTTGTATAGTAGTAAATTAAAAGATGGATATTTAATATTATAAATTTAATTTGATAGAACAAGATCAATAATATATAGTTGCGATGGCAATCAGCTTGTATAATAATAATTCAAACACAACAATAACATTTAGTGTTTAGCTTTCATTAGACGAAGTACATTTTAGTTAAATTATAATTAGTAACTAATTTGATATTCCAGTTTTTTTGTATATAATTTATATGGTCACTAATATTCAACATTAGATATTTAGAGGTTCAAAAATAATAATAATAATTTTTTGTAGGAGGATAATAATTATTTATTAAGAATTTTATCTAATATAATTTAGGAACTAATTTTTTATTATAAGAATATCGTAACTTAGACTAAATATGCACTAATTATTCAATGCATGAAAAGGGAACTGAAAAACAAAATAAGAATTATAAGATAAGGATTATGTTCCTTTATAAAAAATTAAAATAGGTGATGAGTACATTTTTTACCCCATTTCTTAATCATTCAATTATTTAAACAATAATAAAAAAGATAAGTTCTATATTATATTTGTTTATTAGTACACCACAGAATACAAATTATTTCAATATTCTGGACAGGAAAAATCTTTCATTATTAAGAAGTTTGAGTATCTGTCTCTTATACACAAAATAAATGACAACAGAAGGAAGGTGGAGATATTGACAATATCTATGAAGGATAATGCCTTTGTTAATTCAAGTTTAGATGACTTTGACGCTTTTAAGAAATTTTATATCTTCTTTGTTCTTTTGTTTTTTGTTTTTCCTTTTTTGTATCAAAAATAGAAAAAGACGTTGTAATTATTCTCTCAAAAGAGTTCAAAAGTTTTATGTGCGATAAGTCTTACTTTTTTTTGTTTAAAGATAATTTCTCCTTTTATTTAATTGAATTCCTAATCCTAAAAAAAATTTATTCGCATGCTTGTATGATTTTAAAATCCATCATTAAGAAATGGATACTAGGTGGAACTCTATATTCTATACAAAAATATTATTCTAACAATAAAATAATCATTAAGATTGAAGTATATTTTAAAATTGTGTGGTTTTAAAAGATTAATGGCTTTTTTTGTATCGAAATATAGTATGTATGGCAAATTATAATAGATTTTTAGTTTGGAGGATCCAATTCATAATTGTCTCAATTTTGGGGGCCATGTTGGGATATTTGTTTTATTTTTGAGGACCAAATTGAGACTTTTTGAATTTGGAGAACTATATTGGAATATTTTTTCCATTTGAAGGGTCAAATCGAGATATTTTCAATTTAAAAGGCGATATTGAGATTTTTGCTTAATTTGAACGACCAAAATAATATTTAAGTCTTTGCAATTAAATAACCTTATTTTCTTGTTTTCCTTTATTTGTCAAACAAATTTTTCTTTTTCTTTCAATAATTGTTAATAAACTATTAGTTTCTTTAATTGCATATAAATGTTATCTAGTTTATTAATGTATCCTCAACCTATATATTTGGATAATAATTATATGCATAGTTCTAATTAATTAGAAATTTTATTCCATTAATGTCTTTTGATAATTTTAGACAATATAAGATTTCAATTGCTAAATCTATCCTAAAATTCTACTCTATGAGAAAATTTACTTCAATCAAAATTTAATTCTAAATGAAAATTTAAAAAGTTCAGCTTTTATTTCATATGTAACTTTTTAAGATTTTTTTAAGGATCCAAAAGTATTTTTATTTAATTAAATTTATTTTCCAAGTAAATTTTTATCATATACACATCAGATTGTATAAGAGACAGAAAGCATCCCACAAAAAAAAAAAAAAATTCTACTCTTCTTTAATTTCTAAAATTCATTCCTAATATTCTATTACATAAAGAAAATTATTTCAATCAAGTTTATTTCCTAATATGACGTCTTAATAGTGGGTTTTATTTCTTCTTTTACTCTTCAAAGAGTATTTATATAAATAACTTAAAATTTTATAAAAAAGACTTTCAAGTTAGGAATATATCATTGTCAATAAAATTTATAGAGAGGGTGTGTTAAGAAACAAAATATAAAACTAAATCAAATTCTTCATTTGTTATACTATTATTCATTTAATTTTTAATAATTTTATTTAATGTTCATCTTTTATTAAATGTATATATAGTCTATAAATTTTACTCTATAGAGAAAAGTGCTAAGACATTGAAGATCTCTTCTAAATATAAGTTTAAAAAATTTAGTACATTTCCTATGTATGTTTTAGGATTTTTTCTCGTTAAGGATCTACAAGTATAAATAAAATATTTAAATTTATTTTTCAAATAAATTTATTTTTTTAATTATTGCTTGATTTCTAAAATGCATCACTATAAAATTATTCCATACTCTTCTTTAATTTCTAAAACTCATTTCTAATATTCTACTATTACATAAGGAAATTTTTTTCGATCAAATTTATTTCCTGACATGAAACCTTAAAAGTAGGTTCTATTTCCTCTTTTACTCTTTGAAGAGTATTTCTATTAATATCCTAAACAACTATTAAAAAAAAATTAAGTTTGGAAACATAACAAAGTCATTAAATTTTATAATTAGGGTAACTTTGAAAAAAAAAATCTAAATCACTGAATCACATCAACTCTTTTATCACATCAACTCTTTTAATATAGTATAGATAGAGAGAAGATCTTCAGTGATCTTCATCCATTAAATTCTTAATGACTTAAACCCATAACCTACGTCATAAGGACAGCATAATTTTACTACAATTACACCTCATTGTCAATCTAAGAAATACCTGGTATAGTATTTAGTTTTTCACTCGCAAAATTTTCAACTGTCTCTTATACACATCTAGATGTGTATAAGAGACTAGTACTATGGAGTTATGGGTTCCTTATTAAAAATTCTAAATACACTTTTGGTACTTATTTGTCTAATCCCACGTAACACATAGTCAACTCAAGATAATTTTAAGAAGCCAATAAATTCTATATATTTTATATAGACAAAAATGTAAAAAATTTATATTTTCTAATCTTTCACTTAGATGTATAAGAAAAACCATCGTGGCTATTTATTAAAAATTTAACCTTTATATGAAAGAAGTTACATAAATATATCTCCTCAAACTAAATATGCCATTACCTAATTTTCAAATATACAATAAAAAATAAATATATGAAAAAATTGCTTATATTTGATTATTACTCAGTATAAGAAGCATAAAAATAAAACTTAAGCGATATTAATGTCAAAAAGTCAAGAGTCAAAAGTTTTATAAAATTGAGGAACTTTTTCTTTCTAATTGCCCTCTAAATTATTGACATTTTTATTCACCCATTATTCTTGTATTCTAAAATAGTATATTGAATTAAGTATTTATTTTATTATGAAAAAAATATTACTTACAATGATCACCAATCAACTTAAATATAATTTAGAAAATGTTAAATAATTAAAATTTTCTTTTCCAAATTAGTATCAAAATAATAATGTGTACATGCAACGTGCTCCCACTTTTATATAACGCTTCAGAGTCTATTGGTGTGTGTTGAACTTTTTAATATATGTGTGTCGCCGGGGAGGAGGGTGGGTGGTAATGACTCATTTATCCTCCTAACTTTAGCTGCGTAATTATAAAGCAGAAACACGACTAAGTAGATAAAAAGGCAGTGTGTTTTCGCTTCCAACAATATTTGCCACTTACAAAATACAGTTGGCTATCCTCTTGCAAAACTGAAATAAGTTAAAGGATAAAGTAATATAGGGATACTCAAAAAGCTTGGTTCTGTAGTATTTTTCCTGGCGTTCATCCAGGAAAAAAACCAAGAGAGAGAAAGAATAAAGGGCCTAGATTGCCTCTCACTTCCCAGTGTTCTTAACCTCAGAAAGGTCATATGCAATTAACTTGCACCTTATTGCAGGTTGAAAAAGGAACCGACCATAATTCAACTCTCAGTTTACAGGGAATCAAATAATTATTCGTCCTTTTCTCCCTGTAGAACTTATAAAGGTTATGGACAAAGTGGAAGGGAGGACAGAAGAAGATGTCTCTTCAATCAGATTCATCTTGAGGAACTTCTAAAGATCTTTGGGAGGAATTTGGTAGAGTATTGATATGCAAATCTTCAAACTTTCCAGTAGTAGAATTCTTTCCTTTCTTTGGTACTTCAGCTTTCTTTACAATCTCAGGAAGTTTAGACGACTTCGATGGAGGTGTCTCTCAACTGAGTGAACAGTCAATGAATTCCACTGATATGGCAAGATAGATGGATCATACAACAAAGAAGGGATGCCGGAATTGTGATTATACAAATATCCTGCCAAAGGGTGATCAAATTTACACATTGGACCATATTTGCAAAGTCCGTATTGACCGTAATAGGAACATACAGCTTGACCCTGCATTTGAAACCATAGAGTTGGGTATGAATCAAAATACCCTGCAAATCACACATGATAAAAATACATACCAATATATATAACTAGTTAAATAGCACACTAAACATCTTCAATGAACTTGATGAGAACTTTATCAGTTTAATCAAACATTTAAACTCAATGTACAAAGCATCTTCAATGTACTTATTGCTTCAATAAGACGGAGATGGCAAGCTTGCTCTACATTAGCATTATGCTAAAAGGATCAAGTTCTTTCATTCAATGGATTTCTAAATGAGATTGTTACTTCACTAAAGATTAATGAACTGAAATGGCTACAATTCCCTATCAACTTACAGTGAAATTGAGCTAGCATATAAAACAGCTAAATGAGATTAAGCTACAGACCGTAAAGAGATTGTAGTGACACTGAACAGCTAAATTTTACATGTCTAATAGCTAAACATGAAACCAATAACTTTAAGCAAATAGAGAGGCTCCTGGTCATCATACAGAATGTCATCAGGCAATTAGTTTTACATCATTATTCACTGAGAAAGTGAAGTTACGGAAAAGCCAAGGGACTTCCTTTCATTGTGAAATTAAGGGTTCCAGAACAAAATTGAATTATCATAGAATATAAGGAGTAGCACTTTTAAACTTGCACAACTGGTCTAGCACTTCGTCAATATAACATCATTTGTGTGTACACTCGTATTTCAGTCCCATTGAAACTATGTTCTTCCAAAGAGAAATGCAAGTGTTTAAATGTAAACAATACTTACGGGTCGAAGAGGTAGACCCAGCGGGCCTAAGGAATTTGATGGTAGTGGAGCAATCTTATTTGACGTGGGTGATGGTATTTACAGTCCAATCCATATTTGCAGCTTCCAGTATTCACAAAATCACGGCATTCAGGTTGATCAGTTCTGTCAGGAAGATTAGAAAGTGATGTCGACAACCTATGCATTTGACCATTAGAAGCCAGACCACCAAGGGAATTGGTAATAGAAGGTTGACCCATGGTTGCCTGCTACCACACAAAATATGAACTTAGCAGTGCAAAATTGAAAGAAATCAGCACAACAGAGCTACCTCCTGGTTTATATATAGTGGGTCATACCTGATTGCTAATATCTGAAAGAAATGATGCCAAAAAGACAAGTAACATCAGACTTTAGATTGTAAATAGCATATTACAAACAAACAAACAAATCAAGCCCTATTCCCACTAACTGGGGTAAAATACATATCGGATAAACAAATTGATGGAGGAATCAAAGAATAGATAAAAAAGCAACAACTGCAAATCCCACTATCAAGTTTGCGAATCTGAATACTCCCTCCAGCACTACTTCCAATTTTAGGTTGTCTCACTACAAGAGCCATTTTTTAAAGACAAGATAAAACTCAAGCTGCTTCCCATGATATCTTTCGGAAAGTTCACAATCTAAAATTTTGTCATAATTTCCAATTAATAAAAACTTTAAGACAACCTTTTCTTGTTCCTGTAAAAGTTGAAAACTTGAAAACTCGAATAGCAAGTATGAAGTTTTTGAGAGAGAGAGAGAGCTCTAACCCTCCAAGTTAGCAAATATCCCAATCTCTAACTTGAGTGACTCTGAAGTTGGAAAATTAATTTTATCCAACGACAGCAAAGAAAAAAGGAAAAAAAATAAAAAAAAGTATAGCTCCATGGAGAAATTCTTTTGAAGTATAAGAACAAGAAAAACAGGTCTAGTTGACTAAAAGCAAGAATAATAAAGACTTTTGGTCTGAAACTTACAAGCAAACTATACACAGCTCAAGTAAGATTGAGACATACCTACACAACAGTTTATAACACAATGCATAAAGGCACACCGTAATCTTTCTCAGTGGGGACTTTGCTGTTACTAATGCTTGAGGCCAGAAGAATCAATTTTAACTATTGTATTAACGTAAATGAAGGATATGCAAACTAAAAGTTGATTCATGCTTTATACAAATTAATGTCCAACTGAAACCACAAGTATCCATCCTAAGTGTAAATATCAGCACATTAAGATTCAGCATTTTATAAACATGTCATGTCAGTTTCTAGGTACGCAAAAGCAATAAACAACAATAATCATTGGAAGAGTTCTACCTTTTCCGTGAAATAATGTATTATTTCTACTCTTCTTTGAAAGAATCATGACTCTAGCAATAAAAAAATTGAGTTCCCAAAACAGAAACAAGCGAGCTATTTCTTTTTTTATTCTTTAAGAAAAGGGAAAAGAAGAAAAAGATAGACATATTAGGGGAAACTTTGTGCTCAAGCATGCTCCCTTAAGCCACAATTCAAGGCTTTCAGAGTAAAATTGCTTTAAAAGTTCACCTAACAATAATTCCAAGAAACATGCCACGTACGCTGGAACTGAAGTTCTAAGTAAAAACTATAGGATATATAACTACAGATACGTAGATAGAGAATAATTCCATTAATAGACATCTAGTCCATACCTACTTATATTTATCATCTTGTACGATGCATAGTTACCAAATTCACCAGTTAACCCCATGAACCGCGTACCAATTCACGTGTTCTGATTCACGATATTTTTGTGATTTGGTACACCACTGTACATGCACCGGATCGCTTAAATCTGACGTACCCTCTTTAAGCTCAATACACCAAAGATTTGACCGATTAAGATGCGTAATATTTTAACAAATCTCTGTAATATGTACACATGATATATGTCTCTATCTCTCACTACTATATTACCACAAATTGTAATTAGGAGATCAACTATTCCTATATTAATTAGGCAATTGGTGTGAAATACGGGAGGCTGAGGTTGACAAATGACAACACACAATGGATTACTACTACTCCGGGTCAAGTCCCGATTGTTTGTGTTTTGCAAGGAAATGTAATGTTTTTTGAATTAGTTCTAACATTTTCTATTGGCATAAAATTTTTATACTGATTTCTTTTTTTTTCCTTTTTGCTATTTAAGTTTACATGAAATTTTATATTGGAACGTACCAACTAAACTAACCAAGTGTATCATGTATCGAAAGAGCGAAGCAACTAAGCCTACCCCTTATACACATCTTTTGTGTATAGCGTACCACATTTAACATGTTACGGGTAATGTTCCACATGTCTATTATAGTACCGTATGATCTGGTAAGAGACATGATGCTAATGTGGCTTACTTACCATATCTCTTTGTATTGACAATTTTACAAACACAAATTCAACACTCTACTGACAATTCAATGAGAGCAAAGAGGAAAATCAGAAATAGTAAGATATGGACAAGAAGTCTGAAATCAAGATTGAATTATAAAGCTGCAAAAGAAAACAACTTGTGTTCTGTATCAGCAAGCTGAAGGTTCTTTGCTACCGGGTTGAGCATGTAAAATTGTGAATAGATGGTAGACAATGCTGTTGGCTAAACAGAAAACAAAACAGCGACATTTTCTTATAGATATGATCTTTACCAAAATTTCATGAGCAAAGAAATTTCAGAGATCAAGACAAAACATTTCAAACGCAATCAATGAGCAATTGCTTACGCACTAAGCTCAATAGAGATAGTAGATTAAGCACAGTTTGAAACAAATTTGGTTGCAAAAATGGGGCCAAAAAAGAAAAAGAAAAGAAAAAAGAAAAGCTATGATAGCGCAGAATGTGTTAACCCAAGAAGAAGAAGAAAATACAGAGAACAATAAAACTGCAAAACATGTGTATAAGACATTCTAGAAAACTTATATTGTAAACATGGTATTTGAGAAATGGAACTTGTGAAGTTTGATAGGTTGCTTGTAACTAAATGACTTAAATACCACCAATATCTTCAACAGTGAAAAAGCATATAACAGCATAACAATTCAATAATTCTTCAACCACTTCTTGAGAAAGCTTTACTAACCATATATGTGTTCCAACCATGAGAAGGAGATAGAAGAACAGGCATATAGGTTTGGGGAACTTGCAAAGATACATTAGTTACATAATTCGTGTTTGGGATTGAAACCTCCGAAACTTCACCAACATAAGGTACACCAGATGTGGGCATGAAAGATAAGGCATGAGATCCATAAGCAGCGCCCATGACAGGTAAGCCATTTCCCATAGTTGTAGGTTGGGGGTGATCGAACTTGCACATCACTCCAAATTTACATGTATTGGTTCGCATGTAATAAGGACATGGTTTTTCATCCTGTGAAATCCAATTATGTAAAATTCTACCACAAGACTAATAGCCATATGGACTAGAACTATAAAGAGCAGTTTGTTACATTTATTCTTAAGCTGCCTAAACTTAAGCGAAAGTAAGATGGAAGAACCTGAATGAGAAAGATAAATAAGCACCTTACGCATAGGTAGGCCCCATATGTTCAATAAGACTTGTCCTAGGCTATGTCTATCCTGTGGGTGATGATATCTACAAGTTGATCCATATTTGCAGGTACCTGTCTTTAGATAATACTGCAGAAAACCGTGATGAACAGTCAGACTAAGCACAAGCAATTCCAACTACCGCGATAACTTAAATCAGCATGTGTTAGTTGGTAAATGTTGTTAGACTTAATGAATAACTGGAACACCTATGAAGATTTTTAAACAAACATCAAGCACTCAGCCAAAACCACTTCATTGCTTCATAACCATCTTTTAAGGCGTCATTTTTAAGCCGTAGTTACATGTTTTCTTCTCATAAAATAAAGTCAAGGATAAATAATTAGCCATCACTTCATAAAAATAGAAAGCAATAGATTGTCTAGGTCTGGTGTGTCTCCAACTATACCTGATTGACTAATCAAAAATATAAACTGCATCTTTCAGGTATTAACCAGCATCTTCATCACTTCTAAAATTGGAGTGACGAATTCTGCAATTTCCATATGAAAGAGCACCTGTCCTCCACCTCAAAGGTGTCTTTTATCTACAGATTAAAGGTGTATTCATCAAGGAAAAATTACTCCAGTTATGCCTATACTGCAGCTTTCTATCACTCTAAGGCTTTCACAGACGATAATAAAAGGCTCTTACTTCTTATGTTGGCATAATAAAATTCTATTTTGCATATAAAACATTTCGAATTCGGTAATGCCTATTTTTTATTTCTATTTAGCAATTTTTATTATGTTAACCTAATTCATAGATTACGAGTTATAACAACAAATAAAAAGTAAGGTAATTGCGAAATTCTTCCTAATATTGATGGAATAAACGAAGGCATGGTCGCAAAATGTATATGCCAATCTATAACTTCAAAGGACAAGGAGAGAGAAGTTCTTCATAAATGTTCTGATTAAGAGTGAAACACTTCCTTTATAAAATGACAAATATTCTAGATTTTGACAATATGAACCATTGGTCACGTATGCAAAAAATTCAAATCTAACACTCTGTTAGAATACCCCAATGACATGCATCAATGCTATCCTAGTTTATACGTCTCTTGCCATGATACACGTGATCGAAATGATTGTCCATTGAAGCAGTGTCTAACATAATGTCAATTTACAATCCAACTCTACTTAAACAGATTATTCCAATTAATACGAGCCTTGAACCAACCTTATAATTATCAATTCAATGCAATCCCAACCAGTCTAAAATTGATAGCTATGAATGGGAAGCCCTAATATAAAGCAGGACAAGTGAAGCATTTTCAGTGTTGAACTAACCAACTATTGAGTGTGAACTACCACTGTCAAACTATAGAGAACTTAGTAACATATTGAAAAAAGAATCTCCAAAATCAGGCAGCGGCCAATATATGGATTAAAACTCAAAAAGTTTCAAACTTTTTGTACTAATGCACCCATTACAGAGAAACATATCTCCATATTGACAAAATGGTTTTACCTTGCACTCAGGTTGTCCATCTCTTTCTGGAAGCTCACCAGAATTCTGGAAGTCCTGACCCTCATTTAACCACAAAAATTCAATACCATCAGAAACACATGTCCAGTAGAACAACATAAGCACATTGAAATACTAAACAAAACTCAATACTTGTCCAGAATAAGGCGGATGACTAAATCTGCATCTACTTCCATAAGCACAAGTTCCAGTTCTCAAATAGTGTATACAATCAGGTTCACCGGGGCGATACGGATAATTAAGCTATGCTGCTGCACCTTTGTGTATTCTGGTTTTGTATTTAAAATTAATTGAACAAATATAAATATCATCTAAAATTCCCAAGAAGAATTGTTTTTTTTTTGGGGTAACCTATAATCATCTCTTATAAACATTGATCTTAAAAAAAGCCGATCATCATTCAAAGATCATTATTTTACTCTAGTTTCACATATTCGAAGAAAAAAAACTACCAAATTAGAGTAGAAAAGCAAACGATCATCAACCCATTATACTAAATCAAAAAATGAAAAAAAATGAAAAAAAAAACCCAGAAACATAATCTGATAAATAGACAAATCTTACAAAACAGAAACTGCAAATTTGTCATTTTTTACTTTAGAAAAAAGGATTTGTACCCTCAACTCTTTCCTTTTCTGCAGACAAATTGAAAGAATTGGACAGTCCACCATTTTTCTGAATCTCAGTATTCATCTTCTTCATCATCTGTGAATGTTTTTTGCAGTAGATGCCTTTTCCCAATTTAGATTTTTTAGCAGTTGAAAAAATTTGATAAAAAATCTGAGATGAAGGAACTGGTGAGGAAGTGAAAAAGAAGACTACCTATCGGCTTAAAAAAAGAGTTTTAGTAGTTTTCAACTAAAATTCTCACTATTTATTTTAGATTTAATTTAATAAAAATCCTTATTCAAAATTTGACTTTTTTTTTATTTTATATATAGTCTAGGATTTTTCTCAGAATCAAAACTATGTTTCTCTCCTGCTCGTGTACAAATAATAAATTATATAGGTGAAAAGACGTGAGTGAATAGGATTAAATTATTGGTGTTTGTTAAAACGAGGATATTTTAGTCATTTCATATATGTTTTGATTAATTTAGGGAAATCTGAGAACGAATCTGGCGCGAAAATCAGAGTATAATTTTTTAATTTATTCGAAAATGTGAAAAATCGTTGGCGTAGAGAAGGCGAGTAATTAGGTGGCGTGGGAGACAAGCAGGTGGATCTGGGACGTTGGATTGGAATGTGATTTGTGGGGTCCAGTAAATTGGAGAAGTATGGCCGTTAAGTTTTATAAAGAGTTTGCACCGATTGAGTAAAGGTAAGTGGGACCCCTGAGGTCGACCTTGGATTTTGGAGATTCTAACGCCGATTTATTCGCCCGTAGGCAAAAAGAGTACTTTCCGACAACCTCGTCCACCGGAGAAGGCCGAAAGGGACGAGGAATATGGGTATCACCGTGAAATGACACGATAGCTCTTTTGTAATTTCTGGTGGATAAACTTATAACACCAAAAAAAAAAAAAAAACCATTATTATTCATCCAATGTTTTTAAAATTGAACTGGAGCTTGAATCGGAAAAGTAATCCGTTTCCGGTGGAGAATGATTCCCTTCATGTATAAGCTGAAAAGCCTTCGTTCAACTTTAAAAATTAAAATATTTTAAATAATTAAAATAGTTCCTTATTCAAATCATGTTTTATCTAAATGCCTTGCTAACAATCAAAACAAAATAATAATGTTTTATAGTTTGATTAAATAATTTTATTTTCATCAAAATTTAAAAAATTTTATACCGTTCAAATATGACATAAAAATTCAACCATGAAGTTTTTTTCCGAATTAATTATTATTTTTTAATATAATAAACTAATCAGTGAAATAAGACTAAATGTGTTCACATTGTATTCTTAAATTTGAATTATTTATATATTTGTAACCGGCAAAATAAAAACAATTTCTTTTATAGATAATTATACATGGAATTATAGAATTACAAGAACTAGTGCATAAAAGAAATGGCACACACTATGTGTGTGTAAATTTAAGACAATAGATAGGAAAGTAAAATATAAAATAAATAAAAGATGGGGAGGCATTACCGAATTCGAAATGTTTTATATCTGTCTCTTATACACACTATTTTAAATTTAAAATTATTATCATCTTTCTGTATATAAAGAGGGAGTCTCCAATTACTATGGTGGCCTCTCCCTTTGGTGTTCAATAAAATTTTAAATAAATTAATATTTTAAATTTAAAAAAAAAAAAAACTACCAACAAGTTAAAAAAACAAAAAAAACAAACCTCCCACATATTTAGTTAATGACTAAAAATTCCCTCTTAATGTATAAAAAATATATTTATATGCATATTTTTTTTGTAAAATAGCACAGACGTAAAGTGTTCACTCCTTCCCTAACAACTTCCCTTAAGTCACCACATTGCATACAAATCCATAATTTAATTTGTATATTAGTTTATGGTCTTTTTTAGAAAATATTGATACAATCACACACATCGAGTGTGCTAATAGGACCGGTTACTATTACTACTTTAATAATGTAAGATCATTTTTGTGTAATTATCATTTTTTTGTGTAATTATTATTATTTTATTATTACTGTACTACTTATATAATAGAAGAGACTGCACTTTTTGGTGTAATATATATTTTAGGTGTAAATCTGAAAGTACTATAATACTTTATACTACTTTATATAATGGAAAAGACTTTTGTGACAGATCTATGGTTGGTGAAAAAAAAACTAACTCATACCCATAACTTTGACAATTCCTTTCCAATTAAATAATTTTCCATAACTCTTTATTTAATTTAAATTCATGTTTTAAGCTTCTCCTACAATTGCGCACACACGTAGAGTTTGTCAATAAGACTAGCATGTAATTATTTTACCACCTTTTTTTGGAAAAAAAATATGTAAAAATTACTATTGTGTCTATAAAGAAATAAAAGATTGTTATAGACACCACCGGGAAAAGGCACACTCAATGTGTGTGTAATAAAAAAATAATTATGTTCATGAACTGTAATTATAAAAATTAACGTTATATAATTTGTGCAATTACCAAAATGTTTCTAAATTAATTTAAAACCCAAAATATTATAAGAGAATTTTACATCCCTTTTAGAAACTATTCCTTGACTTTAAAAGCATGCAGATAACTTTTTAAAGCATATGATATTGTACTATATAAATATTTAAATCACAAGAGAATAGTTTCCAAAAGAATCGTAGAATTTTCCAATATTATATATGATAGTTTTTTTGTGTTTTCAAGATGTGTATAAGAGACAGATGGTACAGACATTGTTTCTTGCATTGTCGTATTCCTTAGGGCACATCTAGGGTGTGTATCTCCCTTTGGTCTGTCTGTTATACACTTCTAGATCTGTATAGATATATATGAGAACAATTAAAGAAGTCTATTAATTTTGACATTATATCAAAATATTTTGCCTTTGAGAATATAGTTAGATTAATTTTGACATTACACCAAAATATTGTTTTCTTGTAGTTTATATGTTGTTAGATGATATAATTGTTGTCCTAACTTTTAATATAATAAAAAATTTATAGTACAGTAAACTATTTTAAAATTGAGCATTGTTCAATATTTATAGAACATGCACTAAGAAACTATATATTCATTTTATGTATTAAACTTCAATTTCAATTGAAACTTATATATATAAAGACACGGTGATTGTCTTAATCTTTTATATAATCAAAATTTTAGAGTAGAATAAATGATTTCAAAATTAATCCTTCCAATATTTTAAAACATGTAATTAAATTGTAAATTTAAAATAAAAATTATATGTTCATTTTATGTATTAAATACAAAATGGATGTGTATAAGACTTTATACTAGATGTGCATTACACACTAGATGTGTATATGAGCAGGAACAATTGAGAGGATGCCGTATTCAGCACATCAGAGACCAGAATATACAAACAAAAACTAAAGATCACAAAGGAAAACTAGGCTACGGGAAGACAGAAAAATTTTTATGTCTCTAACTCAACAGATAACCTACAATTCTCATGACTTCTTTCAACATTTCTCCAACTAGATATAATCCATACAACATCCTTCAGAATGTGGCTAAATTACTAAATAAGGAGGACGGATAGGATTCTTCTAAATATGCTTGAGTTTTTATCTCCAAATGTGATAGACTGTAGTTGTAAATGCTATCCTTCTCACAGCTCTTTGAAAACTAACATTGCTGCAATTTGCAATCATCCACTGGAGCTCCACATCAAAAGTACTAGCAAGCTTATAAAATCAACATTTTGCTTTGAATCATCTCGCTCACAGCAGAAGAAAAAGGACAACAAAAGAACAAATGATACAAACTTTTGTTTGCAAATTTACATAATGAACATGTTGCATCCACCTCTATCCTATCCATCCCCCAGGATATTAATCTGTCAGCAGTAGCAATCCTTATACACCAGCCAAAGAAGAAAAGAGTGCCATAAAAAATAATATCTTTCCCTAACCACCTTATACCAACTCACGGTAGGATACACGAGATAAAACCTTCAAAGCTGACTTGACAGAGAACAACCCTGTGGGTTCAATCTTCCAAATAAAAGAATCCTCCATGTCAACATTACGTAAAAAGTGAGATGGCGTAGCTTTATACGGTGCCCAAACTTCAACCCTCAACATTCTACCTTTAGGCTAATCCTAATCACCATTCTTGATAATTAAAGAGATTTTTGCCTCATGTTTGCTTGAAAAGAGCTGCAAGATAGAAGGTAAGAATATCTTAAATAAGATGCCATGATTATGCTAGCCATCATACCATAGAAAAGTTTGTCTTCCATTACCGACAATAACACTAATAAATTCCCAAGCAAAACTTCTTAATTTCATATTTTTCCTTATGTTCCATGACCAAGTCACAAGTAAATTAATGCTCCACAAACATCTAACTTTTACCATATATGTATATATCTATTTTATCCACAAGGGATCCTTTTTATAAAAAATATCTCATAGATGCCTCATATTCATAGCCTTAACCTACGCCTTTAAATTCTTTCCACATTTCATTGGGGAACATATTTCTTTCTAACTCGCCTCTGTTTTTGTATGCTTTAACTCGAAACCATATAACAACAAATGAGTGCAAAACACTCTCCACCTTCTTTAAAAAACACTTTGGAACCACAAAAGTCCCCAATATACAATATAGCTGTATAGTATAGATTTTATAAATGTCAATCTTTCCCCATATGACAATTTCTTTGAAGACAAGCTTTGAATTTGTACTCGACATTTTATCTAGAATCGGTTAGCAATCTCTTAATGATATCTAGATAGTAATAAAGGCACCCCAAATATTTTGCAGAAATGGAAAAAAAAGATACATTACAAATATTTTTCCATTTCTGCAACCATAGATTCCTCCATAAGTAGCCAATAACTCAAATTGTTGTAAATTTAGCCTCAGCCTAGACATGGCAGATAATTCATCAAAAGTGCATCTGATAGTTTGAATAGATTTATCAGCTGGAGAAGCTAACAAGAATAGATCATCAGCAAAAGACAAGTGAGATAACCTTATATCAGAATAGTTTGGATGAAAATCATAACCATACCAGAATAGTTTGGATGAAAATCAAATATATAACCATACAAAGAGATATTTCTTTTTTGCAATTGAGTACATGATCCATTACTACCAAAAATAGGTAAGGTAATTTAGAATTTAGGATCACGTTGCTTTAACTCCATCTCACTAGAAAAATAACCTAGGGAGCCATTCACGTTAAAATTTAGCGATGGTAACACAAGTAACTACCCAATTTATAAAGTTCTCAAGAAACTTTATAGCTTTCAGCACTGAAAACTGAAAATCCCATTTTACTAAGTGATATGCTTTCATAATGTCAACATTTAATACAAATCTAGTCTCTCCTAACTTCTATGAAAATTTCTAACCAGTTCATGCATAATTAAGACATTATCTGTTATACTCCATCGTTAATTTTAAAAAAGCAATCCATCGTTAATTTAAAAAAAGGCAATTTGAGAACGAGAAATAATTCCACCTAATACAACCTTTAATCTCTTAGTGAGATCTTTAGAAAAATACTTATAATTAATGTTGCAGCAGTCTCTAGGTTTAATATTTTCTCATACCTGTTGGATTTGTGATTTTAGGAACAGGAGTTAAAGATTGTACTATTCAAGCCCTAAGGAATACGACAATGCAAGAAACAATGTCTGTACCATTTAGGAAGTCCTCAATAATCTCCCAGTTTTGCTTAAATCACTCCACTGTCTATCCATCCGGATGGGAAATTGTACCTTTCTTCATAGAGAACAAAGCAGCTTTTGCTCTTTCATTTGTTATTTCTTTTTGTAAAGTAGCATTTACTCTTCGCTTACCACAGGCATGATAATCAGATGAATCCTTTTCTGTGTCAGGTAACTCAGTTGACTCAGAGAAATTTTCTTTTTTTAATAATCCACTGCCTCCATCTTCACATCCTCATAATCAGTCAATTTCATGCTCTCATTTGTTGTCAGAGTTATTCTTTAATACTTTTACGTGACACTTATTCTTTTGAATATGTGATAGTTTTTTTAATTTTCATTTAACTTCAACTGACAATGAAGTCTAGTTCACTATCTACGACCAAAGTCATGGGTTCGACCCACTATAGGAGTAAGTAGAAATCCACTATAAATCTTCTTTTAAAAAAAAAAAAAAAAACTTCAACTTGGGTCAATGTAAAGAAAAAGAGAAATTTTACAAACTATAAGGATGCAATCATCATAAGACAAAATTAAAATTCTTAAAACCTATCCATGACTATTTTGTAATTTCACAAAGTTGATGGGGGAAGGGGCAATTGCTCACCTACACGTGAATGTGGCTCTGCCGGTGGATATAGGTAAATGAACAAACAAATAGAGGGAAATAGGATCCAAATGCGTTCTCGATTTTATTGTCCGACCATCTGATTCATACGGTTCATTAACTTTGTAGTTAACTATTATAGTTAGTCTAAGCCAAATCAAAACACACCAAAGCAATACAAAGTCAGAGTGCCGAGTGGTCTTGTGAATAATCCTACCATAACTTATTTCTTAATGAATAATCTTGGATGCTTCCCAATTAATCCTGTGTTTAATGTAGTTTGCTTAGAATAATTTGAAGGACGAAGTTACTACGGAAATCAGATAGTTAAAAATTAGTTAAAAATTAAACATGCAGAAATAATTATATAAATAATCTAAAACCTTCATTTATTCATGGATCACCTTATGAAACTTTATTGTTAGAAAGTGACTCCAAAGGTCAAGAAGAGATCTTTACTTCAAAAATCAAAATTTTCAGTAAACTAACAACAATTCTAGATTGTAGAAGAACGCCAAACGTATGAGTCTCTAGTAGTCCATACGAGTACTTGATCAACCAACTTCTCTTCTCTAATAATTGTTAATATCCTGTGCTAGCGAAGATTCCAAATAAATAAACTAGCAAGAGAAAGAATTTATTTTTTTGACCTAATCATAGAAGCACCAAGAAGAGGAGAGAGGGAGAGGGGCAGTTATGTGAGGAGAGGGAGAACAAATTTTCTCGCCTTTTTCAGGTTGTGGCTGCTACTCTTTCTTTCCAACGTAGGGAGTTTAAGGACTGTTAAACTGAAAAGGCTAATTTTTCTGTCCAAGTTAACATCTATATCTTTGGTTATTAAAAATTGACTATTGACTATCTAAAATAATTAAATAATACCATATAGATGTTATAATTCCCCACGTAATTACTACTTTATATAATGGAAGATTTACACAATAATATGTATTTTGGTGTATTTTTCTTAAAAAAAAAAAAAAAAAAACTAACTCATGCGTATAACTTCTACAACTTCTCTTTAATTCAATAACTTCTCAATACCCTTTATTAATTTAAATTTATTTTTTATGTTTTTTCCTGTAATTGTGCATGCACATAAAGTGTCAATAGTACTAGTTACTATTACTGTTACTACTTTAATAATGCAAGAGCATTTTTTGTGTAATTCTGCATTTTGGTGTAATTTTGTAACTTCCCACACCCTCCCAAATTATTCCTTCAATTTATCCCAAAATTGTACACAATGCTCTTGGTCATCTCTAATATAATTTGTATTTTAGTTTGTGGTCTTTTTTAGAAAATTTTTATACAATTTTGTACACATATCGGGTGTTCTAATAGGACTAATTTTATATAATCCATGAGCATTTTTGGTGTAATTATCTTAATTTCTCTCAATCCACTAACAATTAACTTCCCTTGATCTATCACCAAATAACCTTCCTTAGCACGCTATCAAATAACTTCATTAACCGTATAAAATTGCACATACCAAATAACTTTAATCCACTATGAAATAACCTCTCTAAAACCATCACAAAATTACATACACTTAGAGTGTGCTTTTGTGACTAGTTACATTTTAAATCCAAATCTCTACTTGACTTAAATACAATAACTAAAGGTACAAGTTTAATAATTCGTATACAAAAACGTTTTTGCTTCTATTATTAAATTTTAAATTATTTTAAATCAACCCTCATATTTCTCATCTCTAAAATTCGCCTAAGTCACTTTTAAGACTCAATTAATGCATCTCCCATGCATCACCATACAATATGATACACACAGTGCAACTCATGCACTTTGGTCTACTAGTTTAAAGTTAATTGATCATCATGCCCTTGTGTATGCGACCAACTAGGGTCATGATTCTAATGACATCGGGATTATCAAATAAGTTGATAATGACTAATATGGTCGAGGGTTTTGTCCATTATCTTATAACCACATCAAAACCTAAAACATCTTTTTGGAGATATTACCTCTTAACTCCTAAATTGCCCTCGAATTCCATGAGTGACATCTAGCAAAATTTTGTGATTATCAATAGGCTATGAATGAGAGGAATTCATCATAAACATTTATATCATGATTACCATGTGGTAAAATCCTTCTATTTTGCTGTAGAAGATAGATAACGGTGATGGTTTCCATATCAGGCCGATCTACTGTCTCTTATATGATTTGTGTGTATCTTAGCACGTATACTTAATTAGGAAACTCACCATTATCATATCAGAGACACCCTCTTTATTTCCTTCACTTAAGAGTAATATATTCTTACGTCATATGCAACTGCTCTATTAATGCTTTATTATACCCTAAAAGTGTACAATATTATACACCATGAACATTATATATTCAAGCATGAGGTGTTCGTAACACCCTAAGTCAAAGGACCAATCCACACAGTCATGACATTATTGGATCATTGACAAGTAAGTGAAAATCACAAGTGATACAATGAGTTACGGTCTAGTTCAACATATTGTTTTAGCAATCATCTATCATCTCAATCCTCACAACTCATACAAAACGATATGAAATTCGATCATCCTTACTTGTGAACAACTCATGTAAACTAAGAGAAAATCACAGTTACTATCTTCTAAGGGTAGCTGTACCCAATTGGGTACCCTCTACTAGGAACTGTAAATATTTATGAATGATGTAATCAAAGATTTAATGTCTCATATTCATAACTCTTGTGAATAAATCTTTAATATCATTCAATGAACTCATTCAAACTAAGTCTATTAGAATCTAGAGATACATGAATGAAATATAAACTTGTCAATAATTAAATATAAAAATATATTACAAGATATGTTTAAATATAAAAATGTTCTAATATATTCATGATAACTCGATTAGATTTAGAGCACTACACTAACAATATTGACAGGATATTTTGTTAGTAATATACTTTTATCCTTTTTTAAATTGATAATGGTAGATAAAATATAACTACATTATTGAAGTTCCCCCTTATTATTGCTCACTTAGTCTTACTTTAAAATTTTCACATATAAAATAGTTTTAAATCGTGTAGTATCATGTTTTTAAAAATAGTATAAAATAATAAAATCATTACAATACATACATAAAATAGCAAAAGGGAGATAAAATTAATAGTAGTATAGTACTATGTTTAACTAATCTTGAAAATGACTAGTACATATATCCATATGTTAGAAAGATTTGTCTTCACATTCCTTTCAATTAATAGCATTCTATTATACATGAAAATATATGTGTTGCAAAAGATAAATATACAAATAAAATAAAAAATGTAGGCTGCTTCAGTAAAAAAAATAAAAATAAAAGATTAAGTGTACATCATGTAAAAAATTATGTATTTTCACCCAAATATTAAAAGAAAAAATTATAATGATAACTTCTAGGTGTTAAAAAATAATATAAGAAATTATTATTTTAAAATGGTAATTTATAATTTTTTCTTTGTAAATTTGATGTGATAATTAATATCAATAACTTCATAAAATGTGTAATATCCCATATATTCCTGAAAGGGAGATGAAATTAGTTGAGTGAGATAATTAGTCTCATATTCAAAATCCAAACCAAACATAGATTGATATGTTATTAGTTATCCAATGCCAAGTCATCCCATGAACCAAACTAATGTTTCTCTACTTCAAAGAACACAAGTTTGAATCTTATCCCATACATTTTTTCCCAATTTTTATTCATTATGATTTTATTCAAAAGATAAAACTCTAGTGTTATTCAATGATCCATTTCCATTTCATCCCCCACTTGGTCGATGTTGTCCCCACCATTCTCTCCTACTCACACTTCCCACTCCTCTTCCCTTACCATTCTTTCTATCCTTCCCCATCACCTCTCATTTCTCCCTCTTCCCCCTTTCCATCTCTCTCTCCAAATGGCGTCTTCCATCTCTCCCATCCCCTTCCATTCCTATCCTCATTTCCCATAAACTATTGCTGTCTCGTCCCATTTTTTAAACAACCATATCCCTATCCACCTTTCCCTCATTGATCCCATTTCCACTCCTCCTTGTGCTCTGCCACTACCACTACCACGACCTCCCTCTCCTCCTCCTCCCTCTCCCTCTCCCTCACTCTCTCTCTCCCCCCTATCTACCCTAAACCCAAATGATTATACTTATTGTTCAAATTCATGGTTTTGGGTAATTACACTTCTTGTTGAAATTGATATTTTTTTTAGTTTTGATGCAACAATTTGTCGACCTTTTTGTGTATTGGAGTTTGGTTGGTGATTTTCATAATAAATTATGAAAGATATGACGTTTTGGTAAATATTTTGAAGCATGAGATGGGTGAAGATAGTGGACTTTTGGAATGGAAATCAAACTCAATACTTGCTAGTTCTGTTAAATGTAAATTTTTTTACAGTTCAAATTTGTCTTCCCAAAATTAATTTTTTCCAAGTAAATAAAATGAAAGTTGAAGTGATCAACCAATATCAACCAAAAAATAATAATTAATTAAATAATTAAAAAATTAAAAAATATATATATTATTAATGTGACCGGAGTGGTCATTGTTTGACCACTCCATCATGATTACTTGGGTCTTTAAAAAAATAATAACAATGACAACAACTTGTTGTCAGATGGAATTGAAGTGGTCAAATTGACCACTCAAATTGACCACTTCAATAACCCCTGACGTGACTATGGCCATAAAAGCCATCATGTAGCCAAGACTACACAAGGATTGGTGGGGGCCATTAACCCACTATGTCATGGTCATATCATTCATGTCTTATAGGCCTCCAAAAATTACATGGGAACAACTAAATGGCTAATACCCATCATCCCCACGAATAGTAGGTGGAGAAAGTGCAAACTCACATGTTTTCAGCTGGAACTACGGGGGTCTATATAAAGGGATAGCATAGAAGCCATGGGAATGGAAAAAAAAAAAAAGGAAGAGAGGAGAGGAAATTATTGGAGATAGATAGAAAAAAAATATACAGCAATCATTAGGCACACAATGATAGTAAAACACAAATAGGAAAAACTAGGGAGATCAAACAAATATACCATATATCGAAGGTAAAAAAAAAATTTAATAGGCTATATTTTTCTTTCTTAATATTCCTTCTCGCTCTTTTTTTTCTGTCGCTTGATTTCTCTCTGTTTAAGTCACGTTAAAATGACTGACTTTTTATTTATAAAAAGAAGGTCAGGATATTTACGTAATAATGATCTCTCTATAGTTATAAAGAGAAGATTAGGATATATTGAGTTTCTATGAGTAGAAGCAAACTAGAGGTAATTATCCATATTTTCTCTCAAACAAAAGAATTTAAATTGGACAGAAATTTCAATTCAAAATTTAGAGACATGTTCGACTGGATCAGATAGGTAACTAATGTATGCATTTATGTATATGCATGTGCCTAACTAATCGTGTATGTATATATATATATATATATATATATATATATATATATACACATTATTAAATTAACCTTGTTCGTAATATATATTATTAAATTAACTTGTTGGTACTAATACTTATGGATTTTTTTTATGCATTAAATCTAATTAATTGTCTTTAGTGCCCACAAAATTAAACAAACCGGTCTCAGTACCCAAGTAAGTTAACTGGTCTCGGTACGCTTTCATGCTGAACACATCTCTCTTGTCAAAATTTCTTTTAGAATCCAAAAATTGCCATTAAAGGCACTAAATTAATTAAATGGCCTTGGAGCCCAAAAAATTGCCATTTAAGGCATTAAATTAAATTATTTGTCCTTAGTGCCTAAAATTGTCTTTTTAAAGACATTATAAATTAATTAATTGGCCTTACAACCCAAAAATTGCCATTTAAGGCATCAAATTAATTAATTGACCTTAGAGCCTGAAATTGCCATTTAAGGCATTTAATTAAATTATTTGGCCTTAGAGCTCAAAAATTTCCATTTAAGGCATTAAATTAAATTATTTGGCCTTAGAGCCCGAAAATTGCCATTTCAGGCACTAAATTAATTAATTGGCTTTAGAACTCAAAAATTGCCTTTTAATACATTAAATTAATTAATTGGCCTTAGAGTAAATTAATTAAATAGCCTTGGAGTTCAAAAATTACTCTTTATGGCATTAAATTAAATTATTTGGCCTTAGTGCCTAAAATTTACTTTTAAGACATTAAATCGAATTATTTGGTCTTAGTACCAAAAAATTGTCATTTGAGGCATTATATTAAAATTTACTAGCTTTCGTTCCCACTTAGCCATCTACGATAATAATATCCGTCACAAAATGATTAAATAAAATAATTAGAGGGCCAAATATCCCAATTAAATATCGATTGCCTCAAATGATAAAAAATAATTAATATTAAAAAAATTGAGTTTTAATGCTAGAACTACCGGTGACTTGATTCTAATCTGGATACGTAAGAAACCCTTTAAAAGGGTTTAGTTGCATGAACTACAACATATATTATTTGGTGGAATTTTTTTCTATCAATTAAAATTTCACTAAATTAAAAATAGGTCAAATTCAAATAACCCATCAAGAGTTCAAAATGGGTTATGATTTTCTCATTAAAATCAAAATAAATACTCCAAATACAAGTGAATTTTTATTCACACGAACTACGTAAGATTTGATCCCGATAACGGGTACATAGGCAGTTTAAGTATATTACTTGAGTGCAACCCCATAAATAAATATTATACAAATTTCCCCTATTCTCGCTTATTTAATTGGAAGTAAAATTAATTAATTGACAACTAGAAGCAAAAGGTGTTTCTCTAAAGTTAGGAAATGTAATTAAGGATTTAATATATTTCGAATGGGTCTGACTCACATTAATAAAAACTCACGTGGGCAAATCATAGGAGTGAGATCAAGTTAAGGGAGAATTTAATTTACGAAAGTATTAAAATTTTGCCGAACATGGTTTTTGGCACGCCCGGTGGGACCCATTCTCCTTTTCATCTCTAATTATTGAATTAATTAATTTTGTTGTGTTGTCTTGAAGGTTTAATATGGCACCAAAAATTGTGATTCATTTCTATGAGCTTCCAAGCAACCGACGTGGAAGGGGACAAGGATCAAAGAAGGGCGACTACATGTTGACATTCACAATAGACCGCCTGATGATTTATCTGGAAATGACCACATCTCAGTTTGCTCCGTTAGCAAATGCGAAGGTTGCAGAGGTCAAAAAGAACTTCACTCCGACCACCAAAGCCTTGAGGGGGCAAAAGAAGGTCATCCCAACAACAAATGTTACTAAGGTAAAAAAGAAATTCACTTTGACCACCAAAGCCCCGAGGGGGTAAAAGAAGGTCGTCCTAACCACGAAGGTTATCGGGGCAGAAAAGAAGCCTGCTTTGACCACAAAGGCTCTGAGAGGGCAAAGAAAGGTCAGCCTTATCTGCCGTGACCACGAATAGGCAAAATACGCTGACCCCAACTGTCAGGGGGCAAAAAGATCTCATTTTGACCACGAAAGTCTATAAGGAACAAATGAAATTTACCTCACTTGCAACTATCAACACTGCAAGGGGGCAGAAAGAAAGTGCTCTGACAGCTAAAGCTACAAAGGGGCAAGTTGGAAATGCTCTGAAGATGAAATCATGCAAGGAGTATCGAACAATTACTCTAATTATAAGGTCCTCTAATGGCAAAACAAAACTTGTCCGAATGCAAGCACTCATTTTGAACGAGTTAAAATGACTCCAATAGAAGGTGCAAACCCTATTCAAAGGTGGTTTCGCCAGAGTCTAATATGGCCAACACTAGCAAAAATCATGTTGTCGTTAACATGATCGAGAAAGTTGATCTCAAGCCCAATCAATCCTTTTTGGTATCATTTGTGATAGACTACCATCAATCAAAACTGTAATGGCAACGTTTGTTCAGGAAGAGGAAAATACTTCTTCCCCAAAATCTCAACTACCAATTTTCGAGACCCCAAAATTTGAGGTTACAACTTCCACAAAGGCTACAAAGAAAAAGACGATAGTAGCCTTGAAGCCTAGAATTGTTGAACTCAACTCGCTAGTGTTAAAAGGGAAAGAGTTGGCTGAAGAAAGGCCTACAATTGTACACCCTGTTGAAAGAAAGATAAGACTAAGGAAAAACAAAAAAGGGACTTGAAATCAAGTGAAAGATTCCAAGGTCCCGACTTCTGAAGTTCACGTCCCATCAAATGAAGTCGTGAATCCTATTGTTCTTTCGAAACAATTAACTGAACATGAGTTTGATAGAAGGACCAAAAGACTTGCGACGGAAGGATCTTTATCTAGTTATGTAATTCGATCTTCTCACTCGTCCAAGTCTCGGTTTTCACCATATGATGGCCTGGTGACTCGAGTTCATCAGACTCTCGAGCAAAAATAATGTTTTGAGCTCCATCTGAAGAATCATCGACCTCGATCAAGTTTCCCATTGAAGAGAAGTCAACGGAGTCTAACTCTCTTCAAGTGGATCAAATAGCCCAAAAGTGCTTGTGGTTTCCTAATAAATTAATCCTCTATATAGAGATCCCGAGTCTCAATTCGAAGAGGATGACTTTTCTTTGGAATTAGTGAGGGAGTTTGAGCGGAAATTACAGATTTTTGATGAGATCCAAAATAAAGAATGCCAAGTCTTTGTCACTAGTACCACCAATCTCGAAGAGCAAGTGCAAGAACTACAAAGGAAACTTACTGAAAAAGACACTTAAATAGATGCCTTGGCTGCCTAAGTAGCTAGTCAAGCAAGTACATCGGCTCTAGAACATGTGCCAACTCATGAAAACGTCCAGAATTCAAGTGCACCTCTAACACAAGCTGATATCAAAACATTGATAGTCAAGGGTATCAGAGAATTCCAACCATCTATGAATCTGACAGTTGCCTCCTGTGTTAGGGTATCGTAAACCATATTGGTCTCATTATGACACGATCCCGTATCCCCTGTCTATCAAAAGCCTCATTTTGAGAAATTCGATAGAATCAACGGCTCACCGCAAGAACATTTAGCTCACTTATACGTAGCTTGTGGAGAATTAGCTCTTTCTGATGCTTTATTGATCCGTCATTTGCCCAGTCCCTAAAAGGATATGCTTTTAGTTGGTATACCCAACTACAACTTGGCTCGATCCTTACATGGGATGATATGCAAAAAGCCTTTCATGCTCAATCTTGAGCTCAAACAAGTAGGTGTCTATAATTGACTTAAATCAAAGTCTCTTATGAACTGTCTATGACTTGTATAAGAGATGGAGATGGGGTATCTGTTAAGAGACAGAATTGAAATTACTTTCATTTCTTTATACACATCTAGATGTGTATAAGAGACAGGGAGCTAGTATTTTGTGCTCTAAAAGATAAGTCTTTGAAAGAAAAGAAAAGTGAAGGCAAGAAACCCATCAAGAAATTCGAGTCTATGGCAAGTTTTGTCAATAGTAACAAGAAAAATAGTAATGGCAATCTTGATTCAAGTTCAAAAGTTAAAGAAAGTCAAAGAAGGCCTACTTTGAAGGAAATGAAGAATGTAAAGAACACATTTCAAGATGAGGATGTGGAATACATCTTAAACTAGTTAATGAAAGAAAAAGCGATAGAATTGCCTGAACCAAAGAGACCAACCAAAGTTAAGAAAATCGATGATCCAAAGTACTGCTCTTATCATCGAATTGTTAGTCATCCCATTAAGGACTGTTGTGTCCTTAAAAATATCATCCAATCAATGGTTGATAAGAGTGATCTTGTGCTTGAAGATGATTCACCCGCCACTACTAACAGTATCTCCTTAGTTGAAAAAAACCTTATTCCATAATTGGTTCCTCTTCCAAAGGGTGCAATTAAAATGGCATTTGAAGTAGACAATGAAGTTTCATATGTTTATGCTTATCCTGACATGCCTTGTCCAAGAAATCTAGAAATCCTAACACTTTACGAGCTCATGACTGAGCCTTTCTTGAAAAATTGCAACAGTTCTTTAAAAATTGAAAGTGTAGAGGATGAAGAATGACAAACTTGTGTGAGCAAAAGAACCAAAAAGATAATTCACAACGCTTTGTGTTCTCTACAAACCACTTGCCCAGGAATAGAATTTTGAGGAAAAAAGAATGAAAGAAGGGCAAGAAAAAAGAGAAGAATCAAAAGAAAGTAGTGTCTCTTATACACATCTAATATGTTAAGACCTGAAAGAGTACCCATTACGCTAACTAAATATATCTCTCCCAAATTCTTAAAAAACAAACAAGGTGAAGAAAATGAGGTTGTCGAACAGTGCTGCATGGTGATTTTTGAAGAAAAAGAGTCTTCAAGCTTAGAAGCCAATGAACAGATCACTTTGCGCACAGGTCGACGATTACCGTCACCACAAAAAGTGTGACAGAGTAAGAAATCTAATGGCTCGTCTTCAAAAAAATCCATTCCTAAAGAATCCACAATTCAGGAAGAGGATGCACAACCTCCACCTGAAACTTGTGAAAATAAGTTTAAAGATGTTAAGGAGGTATCCCAAAGTCCTCGTCAAGCCTCACTTACGAAATACGCCCCATGAACAGCAAGTCAAATATGATGTCTTAGCACATCTCAAGCGCATTCCAACTCTCCTAAGTGTCTATGATGCTTAACAAATGTCAAAGGAGCTAAGGAAGGCATTAGTACAAGCTTTGATGACACCTAATCTCTATGCGACTGATTTTAGTCAGCCATTGTCAAAAGAGTTTTGTGCTTCATGCATGGCTTGTATCACTTTCAATGACATTGAACTCCCAATGGGATATAATCATAATCGACCTCTTTATCTTTGTGCATTATTGGAAACATATTTGTAACCCGAATAAACTGCTTGATTGTGGGTCCACAATAAATTTGCTTCCCTTGAAAGCCCTTCGTTTCATGGGGTTGTCAACTCGAGATCTGTCGCCATCCAACTTGACAATCCAAGGCTTTAACCAAATACGACAAAGAGCACTGGGCACCATCGAGTTAAAAATGAATTTTGAGAACCTTAGGCATTGTTCCACATGATCGACGCCGACACCTCATACAATGCCTTATTGGGTCATCATTGGATTCATGCTAATTGTATCCTGCCATCAACACTCCATCAATACTTTAAGTTTGTCAAGAAGCTGGAGGGTAGTACAAAGATTGAAAAAATGGTGGTAGCCGATTCACGACCTTTTGGTACCGAAGAGGTTAACTATGCAGATGCAAAGTTTTACAAAAGTCCCTCATCTCCAACCCGCAAGATGAAAGAAAAAGACAAAAAGGGAGAAAAAAAAGAAGAATTTGGCTTTTCTGCCACCTTATATTCTTATCGAGAAAAATCTTTTGAAGTAAAACTGACAAGTCGAATCTTCAAAGAAGATAGAGAGAAGTGTGGCGTCAAATGCCCCAAAACAAAAGATTGTTTTGAAATTGAGATAAAAAAAAATCAACCAAATGAATGACAATTGGCAACAATCTCAACTAAAGAGACAATGACTACTTTGATCACAAGCTATACTTGTCCATTTCGAGGTGTAAATCAATCGGTACCCCAAGTAACGGTCGTGACTACCTTTCATGAAGATAGAAGTCAAAGTAGAAAGGTGGAATTGGGTGGAAAAATACCATCTCCGCAAGCCCAAAAGTAATTAAAGCTAAAGAAAGGGAAATCTCTTTCGAAAGAGGACTTGAAAGATGTCATGGTCGATCAAGATTGTGGCGACTCAGAAACCTCTTCTTCCTCAAATTCAGTGATTTTCACTAATCAAGAAATATCTTTGCTCTCTAAGGAACATATTGAGAGTAAGCCTCGAGTCTTTGTGTTTAAAAGGCTTCAGGGGTTTTCAAAAATTGAAGAAGAGTCCGAGAACAAAACAAGTCTCAACCTTCCAAATTTTCAAGGTTGCAAAACCCTTGGAATCAACTTCTTCTTCCTCAGATTCAGAGATTTTTACCAATCAAGAAATAGCCTGTTCTCTCAATACTTCTCTAGCAAGTGTATAAGAGACAGGGTTGAGGGCTTTTAGTACTGCCAAGGTTAAGTTCTATCAACTCATTCACTATGGCTTGACCACCATCTTCAAGTTGAGATGGAGCTGGTTGAGCATTTTGAAAACCAAAACAAGTCCAATTAAAAAGGAACAAGAAATGGACCTTGAAAAAGGAAAGTAAGAAGGAAATAGAAGCTGATTCAGCCATGGAGGTAAATTGTACCTCTTGCAAAGAAGACTTGACTGAAAGTCCCAAAAAAGAGAGACAAAATCCTTCTCTTTTATGAAGAGTTCATTCAAAATGCTCAACCAGCTCCATCTCAACTTGAAGATGGTGGTCAAGCCATAGTGAATGAGTTGATAGAACTTAACCTTGGCAGTACTAAAAGCCCTGTTACTAGCAACCTATCTTTGTAAGTGCTATTCTCTCCGAAGGAGATCTGATGATGTACGAAACCCTTCTTCATGAATATCAAGATGTGTTTGCATGGGGTTACCAAGATATGCCTGTGTTAGACTCTATAATATCAGTCCATCGACTAGCAGTTTCAAACGACAATTAAACAAGGCCAACGGCGATTCAGACCTAAATTGATTTTACAAATTGAAGCTGAGATGGACTAATTGATAGAAGATGGTTTCATTCATGAGGTCCAGTAAGAGGACAATGTTTCCAAGCCAAGTCAGATACCTGTCTCTTATACATGCATCTTTAATGATTTTAGAGATCTTAATGATGCATGTCCCAAAGATGAATTTCCACTTCCAATCACCGAATTGTTGGTTGATGCTACAACTGGATTTGGTTATATTTTATGGATGGATTTTCTGGCTACAATCAAATAAAAATGGCACTTGAAGACGAAGCGCTCACAACTTTTCCTTCTCCAAAAGGCATTTCTGTTACACAGAGCCATGACAATCAGCTTCAATAACATCCTTCATAACATCATTGAGTGTTATGTTGATGATTTGGGTGTCAAGACAAAAGAAAGAGAAAATCATTTGAATGATTTAAGAAATTTTTTTGACAAACTCCGAGAGCATCAATGGAAAATGAAACCCTTAAAATATGCATTTGGGGTGACTTCTGGAAAATTTCTTGGATTTATTGTTAGACACCGAGGAATTGAAATCGATCCCACAAAAATCAAAGCAATCACAGAAATGCCTCCATCTCACAACTTGCGAGAACTACATGGACTTCAAGGAAGATTGGCTTACATAAGAAGATTTATATCAAATCTATCTGGAAGATGTCAGCCATTTACAAGACTAATGAAGAAAGGCGTACCATTTGTGTAGGATCATGCATGTCAAAATGCACTGAAAAGTATCAAGAAATACTTGTCCAAGCCTTTAGTATTGATGGCTCCCATTAAATGAAAGCCGTTGATCAATGACATTGGCAACTCTTGAAAGGTCTCTAGGGGCACTACTTGCCCAAAATAATGAGAATGGAAAAGCAAATGCACTGTACACAATTACTCTCCAATAGAGAAAACTTTTTTAGCTTCGATTTTTGCAGTACAAAAGTTAAGGCATTATTTGCTATCTCGCCCAGTGACATTAATTGCAAGAGTCGATCCATTGAGATATTTAATGTCTAAACCTTTTTTGTCAGGACGATTGATCAAATGGTCTTTACTCTTGACAGAATTTGACATTACTTATGCGTCTCAAAAGGAAATCAAAGAACAACCATTGGCCGACTTCGTAGTTGCTCACCCAGACCCTGATAATAAAGAAATTCAAGAAAATCTCCCAAAGTCTTCATTACTAGTACCTCATCATGGAAACTATATTTTGATGGGGCATCAAGAAGCAAAGGAACGAGGGCAAGAATTGTGCTTGTGCCACTATCTGGAGGACTATTACCTTATTCATTTTCTCTTCTATCTCTTTGCTCAAAATCAATGTGGCGAAATATGAGGTATAAATCATTGGTTTAGAAATTGCACTTGAAATGCACATTGATTGTGTTAAAGCATTCGGGGACTCTCAGTTAGTTGTTAAATAACTAAATAACCAATACGAGGCCAAGAATGAAATTTTGGTGTCTTACCATCAAAGAGCAAGACAATTAATGTCTCAATTCAAAGACATACAAATTAACCACATACCAAGGTCAGAAAATGACAAAACAGATGCTCTGGCAAACTTAACAGCATCTTTGACCATGCCCGAGCATAGAGATATACAAATTATAGTTCGGGAATGTTAGCCCTGAGTAAGATCGAAGAAGAGGAAAATATAAATATGGTAATAGTCCTGGAAATCGAAGAGGATTCTGATTGGCGTCAACTTTTTGTAAACTTTCTCTTCCACGGGATTTTGCCGATCGATCCTAAAAGGAAAGTTGTCTTAAGATGTCGAGCCCTTAGGTTTACTTACTTGAATAACACTTTATACAAAAGATCCTTTCGATGGGGTCCTTTTAAGGTGTCTTTCAAAATAAGAGACCGCTCATGCTCTTTAAGAAACTCATGGTAGAGCATGTGGCGCATACCAAGCTGGCCCTAAACTTGCTTCTCAAATTAAAAGGTTGGGCTATTATTGGCCGACCCTAGTAAAAGATGCGATAAAATTTACAAAAAATTGTAAAGTCTGCCAACTTCATTCAGATTTCATTCATCAACCACCTCAACCACTTCATCCCACTATGTTTTTGAAACATGGGGATTGGACGTAGTTGGCCCTTTTAAGCCATCTTCATCAAAACTGCATAAGTATATTTTTGCCGAGACCGACTATTTCTCAAAATGGGCTGAAGTAATACCACTAACCGAAGTGAAGGTAGTAGACATTGCAAATTTTATTAAAAATCTCATTATTTATAGGTTTGGGGTTCCTTCAAGGATTATTTCTGATAATGCCCTTTGCTTAAAATGTGCGCCACTCGTGAAATTAAGTGAAAAATATAAGAGACAGTCTGGCATGGATTCTCTGCAAGCTATAACCAATCATCTAATGGACAAGCAGAAGCCTTTAACAAGGTTCTGTGTAACATCCTGAAAAAGGTAGTGTCTAAACACCAAAGAGATTGGCATGAGCGACTCCCTGAGGCTTTATGGGCGTACAGAACTACGGTTCGTACATGAACTGGTTGTACGGTATGTAGTCTTGTTTATGGCTTCGAAATCGTACTTCCCCTAGAAGTACAATTACCATCCCTTAGAGTTGCAGTTTAGCTAACAAATCTTGAAGATAATGTAGAAATCAGATTAGCTGAATTGGAAGCGCTTGACGAGAAAAGACTTGAAGCACAACAAAGACAGGAAGTCTATCAATCTCAGGTAGTTGGGGCATTCAACAAAAGGATCGAGTTTAGATCTTTCTCAGTGGGTGACTTGGTGTTGACTGTTATAAGACCCGTTGTCATTATAAGAAAGATGAAAGGAAAATTTGTAGCCAAATGGGAAGGCTCTTATGTTGTCATGCTAAAGTTTTCCCAAAAGATACGAACTCTCAAACTCTAAAGGAAAATACGTATATGCTTGTGTAAATGGGAAATTCATTAAAAGATTGTTTGCCTAAGTGACAATGTAAATAGTACTTTAGAACTACAAATAGCTTGATCCCGCATAAAGTGGGTATGTAGGCAGTCTATTGCAAAACTAGATGCTGCCCCTTCATTAAAAATACATTATTTTTCCCTTTTGTAATTATCTACCAGTGCATCTCAAATGGTTAAACTGATTGATGTTCAATAGAATGTTATATTGGTTATTTTGTTTTGTTAGTACAATACCAATGTAATACCAAAAAAAATTTATTAAAAAAAAATTTAATTAAGTGAATCAAATGAAAATTAATCAAGCATAACTTTATTACATTTATTGTTGATTACACTAATAAAAGTAATCGCAACGAAAAGGGAACAAAAGAAATAAAATAAAGGCAACTACTATTCAAATAACTATTAGTCTGCTTGTATAAAGGGAATGAATCTAAAGAAGGAAAAATGGCTTGAAATTGTTTCTTCAAGTCTTCAAGGACTTAGATTTTCTCTTTCTCGGCTTCATGGATTTCTGTCCTTAGAAACTGCTCATCTTTTTCCCCTTGTTCCAAACTTTTCTCCAAATCAGCAATCCTAGAAGTCAGCACACCACACCTGTCTTCAACCTAAAGCATCTCTGCTTCAATCCTTGTCTTTTCCTTCTGAAGGACAGTTTTCTGGTTCTCATGTTCTTGCAATTGCTCACAAGAATCTTGTAATTGTGAGTTTAAATCTTGCAGAGTCTTCAAATGATCATAAAGCTTATGTGACAGGACTTCAACACCCTCACGGTCAACATCTTTCACAAATTCTTCTTGAGAACTAATCTTTTCAGCAAAATCAAATGTCTGGTGAACTCATTCCATAAACCAATCAACTGCAGTTCTCCCGACGTCACCTTCTAAGACCACTCCATTTAACCTCATGAGGTATTTAGAAGCAGCTTCTCAAGATTTGCCAAAAGCTCACTCAAATCAGAAGAAGTCATTAACTTAACAATTGTCTGAAAGCTATTGATGATGAAATCCCTTGAGAATTTGTCAACGTTGGCCCAAGGTTGGTGACCATTTTCTTGGAAATGTCAATTAAAGAAACTTCTTTTGTCTAAATGTCTAACAAAATACCCTCGGGTTGTGAAACTCTATTTAGTTGAGTGCCATCAGGGTCCCTCACTAAATTAACAGACAATTCTGGATCGATAGGAACGGGAGAAAGAACTTTACTTGTTGGTTCATTAATAACAAAATGACCTACAGTTTGGTCAGTAAGATCCGTGAAAGAGGTGGTATACTTAGTTTCAGGAGAGCTTTCAGGGGATATAGTAGTGAGTTAGCTTGAAATTTTTCTCATCAAATTTGCTGGACGAGAGTCTCTTGGATTTTATCTTCAGTTGCTTACCACCTTGAAAAAATGTAGCACTACTCAAATTATTCCCATTTTGAGCATTGGCAGAATTCGGACTGTTGGGGTCAGTGGTATTACCACAATCAGCTAGCTTCACAGCATCTTTAAGAGACCTTGCGGGAATTTCTTTAATCTCTCTTATTACATAAATAGGTTCATTGCTTGAGAGGACCCTTTAAGAGAGAATTCGAAAAATCTTGTTAATAGAAAATCCCAGATAAAGTTGAGAACTCCAACTCCACCACCTACAGTACCACCATGTTCTATCGCCTATGTGATCCCGAGAGGGTATAAAAAATCTAGCATGAGTGTTGCTGTGGAAAAGTCTCCTCTGTGCAACAACCAAGTGAAAAATGTGATAGTTGTTTCTTTGGAGGATAGAAAACTCCAAATCATTGTCCAAAACACCTTGGTCAAATCCAAATTGTCGAGCAAATATGTTAGGATAATAAGGTTCTATTCACATATCACTGCCAACCCTGATAGGTAAACTAGTATTATGAATGCTCAACAAAAATTCAAAATTATCAAGTGACAGCTCGTCAGTTTCAAAAAATTCCATATGTATGCTCTAGAATGTTCAAGTGGGTTGGAATAATACTCAACATGTTGCTCTGATAAAAAAACTAACCGTGGTTGGGAAATAGTGATATTCTCAGCAAGAACACTAGAATATCTCGCTAACAAAGGGATAATTTTGGGGGAATTCACAAACCGACCTATAATGTTATACAACTGGAAAATGCTCCCCTAATTGCCCAACTAGAAGATGAATGGGGAACGGTGCATTTGCTGTGTGGGACCCTCTTCGTTCATACGAATTTCACCAAGCTTACGATACACAAAACCAAGAGCAACCGGTGCAAGAGAGATTTTGTTTCCTTGTGTCATTTTACATGCCATTACAAATGTTTCAAGTCTCACAACATGACTCCTTGTTGGAAAAAGAAACCTAAAACAAAAAAATGGGTTAATTAAGTAATTAAAAAAAAAGAGGAAAATATTCATGCGAAATAAGCAAATTTTGCTAACCTGCTAAGCCAAAGAGCGATAAAAACTACCAAAGTTGCTTTCCCAGGTTAAGCTTGGAGAGGTAACGAGGAAATCTTTTCGTCCTGTTTCGGACGCATATGTGATGTTATCTTACCCGAAGCTCCAAAAATAATCCAACCTCGATGAAAGTAGTCAATCCACTTTGACCACGACACTTTACTCTCGTTGAATAGAACACACATTTATGTGTGAATGAACAAGAGTTTGGAAACAGTCGTAGGATACAATCTCTTTCCTTCTTCATCTGTCACTTGCAGTTGATGATTCGAGGGAATAAACTCCTCGTGAGGCATACCAATGATTGGTAGCCCACATATTATCTTCATGTTTGAAGTGAAATACCCATCTCCCCTCCAGCAAAATACAAAGTATTGGTCAAGGGAGACCAAAGTCCAAAAAGCTCTCAATACATTGGCACAAATGCTATAAGGATAGCGTGCAACTACTATTGCACCGTAAGAGCCAGCTTGTTCAAGGATAGTGGTGTAATTTGCCAGCATTAAGTCAGTCCATTCTATTAAAAATGGTTGAAAGTTTGCAAGATCTGAAGCAACCGGGGAAGGACAAATGGCGTCCCCAATTCTTCTTCTCCTTTAAAAATCATGGTTTTACTTTATGATCTAGATCTCCCTTCGGATTGTTGTTCACCGGAACAAGTAAAAGTGCGTCAAATATTTGCCCAAGCTGTTTTTAAGAGACAGAACCTCATTCTCATCCTTAAAATCGAATATAAGTTTCCTAATAACTTTGTCCTTGATAACCTTATTCTCATCCTTGGGGTCGAGCATAAGTTTCCCAAATCTTATTTTGTCTTCCTTAACCCAGGTGACCTGGTCATTAATAGAAATCTCAATATCGATTTGACTAAGAGATTGTGATCGGACATATTTAGGACCATGAATGTATTCACACCCTTCCTGATTGGTTGCCCTTTCAAAATAAAGAAAACTGTTGGTATCCATTATCTGCAAAAGTGAAAAAAAAAAAACAAGAGTTTAGTAAGAAATTAAAATAATATAACAATATAGTGGTTTGAATGCTCAAAATCAAGTTCAACCCACAAATTCAAGTGGGCCTTAGGATCCAAAAAATTAATAAAGGGCCTTAAGCGTTAATTCATTAATAATAGGCCCCAAAACCAAAAACGGGCCTTAAATTTTAATAATGGGCCTTAAGGATTAATTTATTAATAACGGGTCTTGGAACCTAGAACGGGCCTCAAATTCTACTTATTAATAGTGGGCCTTAAAGTATATTTATGGGTTTTAGAGCCTGCAAATTCAAGGCAGCAATTACATGACCTAAAGTCCGAAAGTTTAAGTAAGTCTTAAAAAAAAAATTGATAAATTATAGATCTCGGGGTTTCAAAAAAAAATTAAAACGGTCCTTAGAGTCATATTTATTGATTACAGGCTTCAAATTGTTACATTTTTCAAAATTCAATGTATTTTAGCAAATATGTGCCTTAAAGCCTAAATCGCGAAATCGGGGCTCAAAGGCCTTAATTCAAGTATGAGGGCTCAAAGGCCAATGTCAAATACAAATGGGTTTAACACACGATAGTTTTAGAACCATTAAATTTTATTAAATTTTAGCTAATTATTTTGGGCCTCAAAACCATAAGTACAACTAAAAGTTCTAGAAGGCCAAAGCCAAATACAAGTGAGTCTGACACCCGGACTTTGGAGCCGTTGAATTTAAGCCAGTTATTTTGGGTCCCAAAACCACAAGTACGACTAAAAGGGCTCAAAAGTCAAAAGTCAAAAGTCAAATATGAGTGGATCAAATAAAAGTGGGCGCAAAGGTCAACGATGATTTTCAAAAAAAATAAAATAAAGATAATATATCTAGCCTTATTCATGTCAAAATCATTTCCATGAACAATGCTTGAGGGGGCAACTATTAAACATAAATTTTTTTACGGTTCAAATTTGTCTCGCCACAATTAACTTTTTCCAAGTAAATAAAATGGGAGTTGAAGTGATCAACTAATAAATTGTTGTAACCATGCACAAAATTAAAACAGTAGCAATTTATCAACCAAAAGAAAATTAATTAATTAAAAAAATTCGGTAAAATATATATAATTAACGTGACTGGAGTGGTCATTATTTGCCCACTCCATCATCACGTTAAATATCAAGCCATTTCTTGATTACTTGGTTCTTTAAAAAAAATAATAACAACAATTTGTTGCCAGATGGAATCGAAGTGGTCAAATTGACCATTTCAATAACCCTTGACATGACTATGTCCATAAAAGCCATCAAATAGCCAAGAGTACACAAGGAATGGTGGGAGCCATTAACTCACTATCTCATGGTCATGTTATTCATGTCTCACAAGCCTTCAAAACTTATGGAAACAACTAAACGGCTAATACCCATCATCCCACCAACAATAGGTGGAAAAAGTGTAAATTCACATGTTTTTAGTAGCGACTACGAGGGTCTATATAAAAGGACAGCACAGAAGCCATGAGAATGAAAAAAAAAAGGAAGAGAGGAGAGAAAATTATCAGGAAATAGAGAAAAAAATATACAGCAATTATCAAGCACACAACGACAGTAAAATGCAAACAAGAAAAACTAGGGAGATCAAACAAGTATACCATATATCGAAGGAAAAAAAATTAACAGGCTATAGTTTTCTTCCTTAATATTCCTTCTCGCTCTTTTTTTTTTTTTTTTTTTTTCTGTCACCTAATTTCTCTCTATTTAAGTCACGTTAAAATGACTGATTTCTTATTTATAAAAAGAAGGTCAGGATATTTACGTGATAATGCTTCTCTTTAGTCATAAAGAGAAGATCAAGATATAGTGAGTTTCCATGAGTAGAAGGAAACTAGTGGTAATTATCCATATTTTCTCTAACAAAAGAATTTAAATTGAATCGAAATTTCAATTCGAAATTTAGAGACATGTTCGGTTGGATCAGATGTGTAACAAATGTATACATTTATGTACATGTATGTGCCTAACTAATCGTGTATGTATATATATTATTATATATATATATACATTATTAAATTAACTTTGTTGGTAATATATATATATTGTTAAATTAACTTGTTGGTACTCTTTATGGATTTTTTTGTACATTAAATCTAATTAATTGGTTTTAGTTCACGCAAAATTAAACAAACCGGCCTTAGTACCCAAGTAAGTTAACTGGTCTCGGAACGCATTCATGCCGAACACAACTCTCTTGTCAAAAATTTGTTTAGAACCCAAAAATTGCCATTGAAGGCACTAAATTAATTAAATGGCCTTAAAGCCCAAAAATTGCCATTTAAGGCATTAAATTAAATTATTTGGTCATTGGGCCTAAAATTGTCTTTTTAAGACATTAAATTAATTGATTGGCCTTAGAGTCCAAAAATTGCCATTTAAGGCATTAAATTAATTAATTGGCCTTAGTGTCCGAAAATTGCCATTTAAGGCATTAAATTAAATTATTTTGCCGTAGATCTTGAAAATTGCCATTTAAGGCACTACATTAATTAATTGGCTTCAGAGCCCGAAAATTGTCAGCTGAAAGGCATTGTTTATTTAATTGGCCTTAGAGTTTGAAAATTGCCATTGAAGGCTCACTAAATTAATTAAATGGCCTTGGAGCCCAAAAATTGCCATTTAAGGCATTAAATTAAATTATAAATTGTCTTTTTAAGACATTAAATTAATTAATTGACCTTAGAACCCAAAAATTTCCATTTAAGGCATTAAATTAATTAATTGGCCTTATAACCCGAAAATTGCCATTTAAGACATTAAATTAAATTATTTGACCTTAGAGCCCGAAAATTGTCATTTAAGGCACTAAATTAATTAATTGGCTTTAGAGCCTGAAAATTATCATTTAACGCATTAAATTAATTAATTGGCCTTAGAGTAAATTAATTAAATGGCCTTAGAGCTCAAAAATTTCCCTTTATGGTATTAAATTAAATTATTTTAATCTAGTGCCTAAAATACACTTTTAAGACATTAAATCAAATTATTTGCTCTTAGTATCCAAAAATTGTCGTTTAAAATTATTGGCTTCATGCACACTTAGCTGTTTGCGGTAATAATATCCGTCACAAAACGATTAACTGATAAAATAATTGGAGGGCCAATTCCCAATTAAATATCAATTGCCTCAAATGATAAAACATAATTGATATTAAAACAAAACTTAAGTTTTAATGCTAGAACTATGTGTGACATGATTCTATTCTGGATATGTTGGAAACCCTTTAAAAGGGTCCGAACCAGTTTGGCAGAAGTTTAATATTTTCGTAAATTAAATTCTCGTACACATCTAGATTGTATAAGAGACAGGCTCTTAAATTAAAAATGGGTCAAATTCAAATAACCCATCAAGAGTTCAAAATGGGTAAAAATTGATTTTCTCATTAAAATCAAAATAAATACTCTAAATACAAGTGAATTTTTTTATTCACACAAACTACGTAAGATTTGATCCCGGTAATGGACATGTAGGCAGCTTAAGTATATTACTTAAGTGAAACCCCATAAATAAATATTATACAAATTCTCCCCTATTCTCGCTTATTTAATTGGAAGTAAAATTAATTAATTGACAATTATAACCAAAAGGTGTTTCTCTAAACATTAGAAAATGTAATTAAGGATTTAATATCTAGAATAGGTCTGACTCACATTAATAAAAACTCACGCGGCCAAATCATTCGAGTGAGATCAAGTTGAGCGAGAATTTAATTTACGAAAATATTAAATTTTTGCCAAACAGGTTCTACTTGGTTCAACGGGTTTGTCCTTGTTCAGTCTAGTCCAAGTTTCAAAATATTGTATTTAGGATATTATTTAGAATACTGTATGGAATAAATATTCTAATAATTTTTCGGATGTAATGTATGTTCGATAAAACAGTAATGCATGTGATGTAAGTGAGATCGGATGTGATGTATGTGTAATAAGAATATTGTTGAAAACTGTGATAGAAATGATAAAAATTTTATTTGGAGAATAATGAATAATAAGAATATTATTTAGAGACAACGAAGTGTAACTTAGATGGTAAGACTACGGTTCCCCTATGACCTAGGTCATGGGTTCGAGTCACCAAGGGGGTAGATAGAGATATGTTAGTCATCTTTATCTCTTTTTAATTAAAAGATAAAAAAATAAAAAATAATATTATTTAGAGAATAATGAATAGTAGGAGTTGTAAATGACAGTGCCAATATTTTTTGGAGTCTTTTATTCACCTTTAGAAGGCATGGTTTTTTTTTTTCAAAAAAATTCACAAATTACATAAAATAACGAAAAAAACAATCAAAATGCATGGGCTTCATTAAATTATTTAGGCTTTACTTGAAGCACTATTTGCACATTATTCAAGACTTATTTGTAAAAAATTGTTAAACAACAAATAATGACATAGCCAATTGGACAACAATAGTGTAAGTAATATTTTTAAAAAACTGCTTGGACTATGTATATACAGACCACTCTCTCTCACTAAAAATGGTTGGCTGTGCATGCCCACAAGAAGAATTAGTTCCGCTGTGGTATAGAAAAACTTTGTCAAATAAAATGAGAAAGGAAAGAAAGATAATAAATCAATTATATAATGAAATCAAATTAACTGCAATAAATTAGTAGGAAGCAAACAATAAAAGAAAAGTGAATACAATTTGTAGAGAAAATGAAATTATAAACTTCTCAATAACAAGCTTAAGGTAGTTCATTTTGGTCATAATATATTCAATATTTAGATCCGAAATCTTATAAACCATTTTATTAGTAATACCAAGCTTTTTCCTTCTCATTTTCTTTGTCCACGTCATGATAAAAATGAAAATCTCAATATCACAAACACAATAGTATACAGTTGGTATAGTCTTTCGTTTGAAATTTGCAAAACCACACTAGACCCTCCAGTTAAACAATATATTATGATGTGATTGAAGAAAATAAGTAAAGAACATCTTTCTTAGAGTAACTTTCAGAAGATTAGACAAAATTCATATGTTTTCTTGTGCAACATCCACAAACAATATTCAAATAATTAAAAACACACAAAAATGAATAGGAAAGAAAAAAAAAATTGTATTAAGAAAGCAAAAAATTGAGAGGAAAATGAAAGAAAGAACAACAAAACAATTATGGGGTTAAATAGGGGCCAAAACTTAATACGTAATAATGTAAATAAATGAAAAATACCCATAAAAACACTCATGGCACAAGTAAATAGTAATTCACCCTATTTACAAAAAAATAAATAAAAAAAAGTGATTCATTCTGCTTCAATTTAGAACAAAAAAAATTCCGAAAAGAAAAGTAACATACCAGGTCAATATCAAAACAAGCCAGGAGAACGGAGAAGATGGATATGAAGCCTTTTTTGTTGCCTAATATAAAAACATCTACGAAGTTTACAAATCATTATGGCAATGACAAACCAAGAGAGATGTAACTTTTGAATCGGTAAACCACCCGTTTTAATTCCTAGTTGATTGCACTAAAATGTCTTTGTAACCAGCTGTAATTTTTTACTCAAAAAATAATAATATTAGATAATATCAAACTACTAAGGAATTTTGTTTGAATTAAATTACTTACTTGTGGTGGTATATTTGCAAGAGATTACTAAAATTGTTGTTTCTTAGTTGTCATGTATTAATTACACTTTGACTAACAATGTTTCTAACTTATAGTACAACTCTTTTGCTACTTATTAATTATTTTCAAAATTAATTTTAAATAAAATTTTCAGCCAATTTTTAATTATCAAATCATGATAGGATTTATGGAAAAATTAGCTGACTTGCACGATCAGGAGTTTGGGAGCCTTCGGGATTTAATGCATATAAATAAGTTACCTTGTCAATACGTTACACGTTATTTGTTTCACAAAATTTTTCTAGAGCTTTGGAGATAGGGATTTCTTACAAATTAGGAGGCTCATCGCGCTTTCAGTTCTGTATAATTTCATAATCATAGATTGTATAGTTTCATAATCATAGTTTTCCAGTTAGTCTGCTAACATTGTTCATATTTCTCGTTTATGGAATATCAAACCTAGGGTTATTTTCTGTCGGTATTATTATACTTAATTAGTTATGGGATAGTTTTTTAAAATTTGGAAATTTGTTTAAGGAATGATTTTTGAATTTATTAAATAAGTATCTTTCATTTTCTGAAAAAAAAAGAGAAATATGCTGAGGTCCACCGACAGTCATGGTAGGGACTACTCCTCTCTAATTCTGTTGAGCAGTAGTGGTTGGTTGCTTTGGTGTAGGTGCGTGGCGTTGGTTTGTTGGCTGGAGTTGTTGTGGTTCATGGGTTGACCTTGGCAGTTGCTTAGGAGGAAGAAGGAAAAGAAAGGTGGAAAAGAAAAGAATAAGATACGGAAAAAGAAAATAAAGTAAAAGGGAAGGCAGAAAGGACAGGAGTTTGAAATAGGGAAATAAGATGTACTTTGGAACTTTCATTAATAACATGGGAAGTTCCACAGTTACATACATGCAATATGATTTTCAGAGTAAATGTTCGTACTATTTTGACATAAGTAAATATCAGATGTAAAAGTTTAATTTTTGTAGTAACCAAATAAAATATTTTGGAAAGTATTAAGTAGTAAGAATGATATTTTGAAATATTATTTTCTTGAATATTTTATAAGAAGATTATTTCAAAATAACTGATATATTTGGAAAAATTATTTTAGTAACATAGACATGACTAAATATTTTGGGATAAAGAAGTATAGCACTTTTGTAATAATATTTATGTAAGAATAAATATGATAAATATTTTATGATAAAGTAAAGGATTGGATTTAGTATTATTTTGAAAAATAATATTTTTCAAAAATTAATGGGCTTTGATAAAATATTTTTACAGGATATTTTGGTTTTTGAGTATTTTTGATAGCATGATAGTCTATATATATGAGTAGGTTCATTTTGCAATTGAATTTAAGTAATATTTGATAATTTTCGTATAGGAAATTAGTCAAACATTTTGTTACGTTTGTGTCAGGTAACTGATTTTTGTATTTTCAAAAAATATTTTGTATAAAATATTACTTTTAACAACATATTTTTTTTATTATTAAATTTGGACGTTACATGGATATTTGAATTATTTTCATAATATGAACTTGTATGTAAGTGGCATTATTTTTTAATTTTGTATGATTATATTATACTCGCATGTGTAAGTGTTTGAAATATTTACTCAGTAATTAATAAAGGACCAAGACTCTTAAAATAATCATGAATAGTCCGTAGGCACTATAGTTCTACACTATTTCTAAACTTGCTAGATAAGACAACTTCTGACCTCTAAACTCTGAACTCTGAGCCAAGATGATTTTTGTGAGGATCCTTGGCAACTTTTTCTAGTGGGTCTCTTAGCTTTAGGCTCACTACTTAGTAAGTCGATGATAGTGTATTTGTTTTTATGTGCCTATAATGAATCACAATATGAACTTTAAAATCCGATTATGAATTTGAATCTGGCATTCTGATTTTGAATTTTTGAACTCTAATTTTGAATTCTGATTCTGATATTCTAATTTTGATTTTGAACTTCTAATCATTATGAAATCTATTTTATAAATTTTTGATGTAATACCACTTACACTAAATGTATTTACGTATTGTTTTTGAAAAGAAACTTTTTTCATTGTATGAAATAAGATTTTATTATAAGTATGAATTTTCTGCATGTGATAAAAACCTTTTTTTTTTTTTTTTATAAAAATACTTCTGTATGACTGTATGATGAAACTTTGTTATATATATATAACTGATTTGATCCAGCAAGGGCGGTATTAGCTGCTTACTGAGCAACTTGTTGCTCACCCTATTATAACTTTTTTTTTTTTTGTAGAATTAGAGATTTTACAAGGGCGATCATGTGTATGAGGAGTTGGTGCATATTGCGGATAGACTACCGACTTCCAAGAAAAGTTAGCATTATTAGCTGATTATGAATAAGAGAAATATTAAGATAATTTAGATTATATTTTTTGTTGCCTTCGGACTATTGCATAGTGTATATTTGCTTAGTCGCATATTCAAGTCAGTTGATGATCAATTATTATGGATTGTTTAGTAATTTAATGAAATTATTTTGATTATGTTTCATTTTGGTGCCTTGTGCTTTTCAAGGGATAACTCTCTTGAGGTACAGTGGCTGTCACGTAATGATGTATGCGAGCACGGGGCGTGATAGTTTAAGTGGTATTAGAGCAATAGTTTAGAATCTATGAGGCAACCATTATAAATTAGAATGTGAAGCTTTAAGTAACTTTAAAGGTTGCTTTGTTTATTCATAATTGGAAAAATATTGGTTGGATCTATTGAAATGCCTATGACTTTGAATATTTAAAGATTAAGGCTAACTAGGTAAGTGATTCGGAGTATGATTCGGATCTTGTGTGAATCAGAGTTAGTTTGATTAAACAATGGAGATGAAGGTATTATGGATAAGAGAAACAAATTAGAAATATTTGAAATTGAAGGAAAAATGTGAAGAAAAGTAGCCAACTTTCAACGAATTGAAGTGTGTTGTTAGAGTTCCATTTTAGGGTTTACTTTTGTTGGGCCAAATTTTTAAGTTGATGATCAAAAAGGCTCCTATGAAAAAGATGAAGAATGAGATTAAAAAATTAGTGAAATATCAAGATGGTACCCTTATGAGAATAAAGAATAAGATAAGCATAATATTTTGAGGAACCTTTAGAGAATGATCAAGGGTAAAGAGATTAAGAAGAAGATAATATTGGTTGATGTTGAATATTTAGCAGTTATTTGCGATAGAAATTTGGTTTGATTTTTTATTTATTTTGGTGTTTTGTTTTAATGAAAGTATAATTTATGTGCTACAACTTGTTTTTATTTTGAAAAATATTTTGCTATACTTGTGTCATATTTTGTAAAACTAGAACTTTTCCAAAAATATAATTTAATCACAACTAAATTTTTTAAAAATAAAATAAAATTTTTTGTAGTTGTGTTACCTTTTGTAAACTATAATTTTTTTTCCAAAAATTGATATTTGATTTAAGAGATATTGCCAATTGCGGGATCTACTAGATCAAAATTTTGAGACAAGCACCTAACATCTTGGTTATGGAGTACTCTTATATGTTTGTGATATTTGGAAGATTTGTTCCAACTAATATGGTCAATAATGAGTAATGGAAGTTGAGATGACATAGTAGGATTCAGTACAACCAAGTTGGTGCAATATCTTTGAAGCAATCCGAGCAGCTGAAGAAGATATGGCTACTAAAGAAAAGACTTATGAAGTTGTTCAAATAGAGTCGGCAAGGGAAGAGTTACATGCGGCGCAAGCTAAGCTTTTTATCACACCTTAAGAATGAAGATATTTTTCTCCAAAAAAAAAGGCGCATATTAAATGGCTGGGTGAAGGTGATTCTAACTCTAAGTTCTGTCATGGCTCTTTATTGGACAAGAGAGTAGCTCTTTCGATCAGGAGAATAAAAAAAAAGTGATGGTACTTAGATTACAGACATGGAGGATATCAAGGCCGAGGGGGTTAGTTTTTTTCAGTCCTTACTCACGGATGAATTACTTGACACTAGGCTATGAAGGCTGTTTTGGATAGTATCCTTACATGCATCTCAGTTGATGAAAATTTGGATCTAATTAAACTAGCTTCCATGGAAGAGGTTCGTTATGTGGTTTTTCAAATGGATAGCATTCGAACCGGATGGTTACCTCTTGGGAGATTTTAAAAAAAAATTTTTTTTACATCTTGCTGGGACATCATAGGGATGATCTTTTGGGTGTAGTTCAAGAATTTTTTTATCAGAATTCCAATACCTCGGGCAATAGCTAGTGCTTTGATTGTCTTATTACCCAAGAAAGATAATCCGAGCACATTTGCAAATTTATGGCCGATCTCGTTACACAATTTTGTTAATAAAGTATTTTCTAAAATTTTATCTAATCATTTATCTAGTTTGCTTTCATAGATTATATCTTTAGAGCAGGCAGGATTTGTTAAGAGGCGCACTATGGCAGACAATATTTTGTTGGCTCAGGAGATGGTGTTTTCCTTTGACAAAAGAGCTCGTAGGAATAATGGTCCCGTTTGGATTGTTTTTTTTAAACAATTTTTTGCCACTTTTTACTTTACTATTTATACTTTTATGAAATATTTGTTTGGTCAGCAAAAATTTTTTTGGTCAACTTTTTTACTTTTTTTCAAAAATACTATTCATTATTTGATACAATTCAAAATTTTCTTCCACTATTCATTACTTACACAATTCAATAAGTTCTTTTACTATTCATTACTATTCAATCAATTATTTTACTATTTTTCTATACGCGTATTATACTATTCACATATATTAGCATTAAATTTTTTTTATACTATCCATTACTATTCATTGGTCAGAATTTTTTTGGCCGAAGAAAAAATGGAAATATATGTTCGGACTTCCGAACCTAAGTTTAGGAGTCTGAAGTATAGGCGAGAAAATAGAGTTTAAAATAATATATAAGGTTCGGACTTCCGAACTTAGGTTCGGGAGTCCAAAATATAGGCAAAAAAATAGAGTTTAAATAGTATATAAGGTTCAGACTTCCGAACTTAGGTTCGGGAGTCCGAAATATAGGCAGAAAAATAGAGTTTAAAATGGTATATAAGATTCAGACTTTCAAACCTATGTTGGAGAATTCGAACTATGGGTAGAAAAGTGTAAAATTTAAATTGTACTTTTATGTTGTATTAAATAGAAGCATGTTTAGCATATGCATATAGACACATTTCATTTTTCAAGATTCGAATTTCAAACGACGAACAGGTAAGCATGGGGTTTTTAATATTTGATTTGATGGTATAAAAAAAAAGTGAACAGGATTATGTATTTTGATATTAATAATTTTATTCAAATTTTGTTACGTATTTTGTCTTTTAGTGCACAAAATACTAAGTAATTTTTAAATTTTATTTTTTTATTTTATATTAAATAAATATATGTTAGCATACATGTATGAGTATATCTTGTTTTTTAAGATTCGGATTTCAAACGACAAGAAAGCAACTATGTTTGTATGTGGTTTTTAGTACTTAATTTGATAGCGTGAAAAAGAAAGTGAATGAAATTATATATTTTGATATTAGTAATTTTGTTCGACTTTCGTGTACGTTTTTTGTCTTTTAGTGCAAAAAAACTATCCAAACACTTATTTATAAAAAATTATTTGCACTATTCACAATCCAAACACTTACTCAAATTATTCATATAATTTTTTTATTATTATTTACCACATCACTCAAATAATTCCTTGAATAATGCACCAAAATAATACTCCAAATAATGCAATCCATACGGGGCCAATGTTATTGTCAAGCTTGACTTGTTGAAATCATTTGATTGTGTTTCTCGGCTTTTCTTTGAAAGACTCCTTCTCAAGTTTGGTTTTCATACATCATTTTGTAATTTGGTTTTAAATAACCTATGGAGCAGTTGGTTTTCAATGTTGATTAATGGTGTATCTGCTGTTTTTTTTTTTTAAATCATCAAGAGGCAGATACACCATTAATCAATCAAACTTTCCTTCATACTCAAGTTTCGGCTAGTATTAAGGAAAAAGTTCTCTCAACAACTTTATTTCTCTCTGTAGACGTTAAAATTTTAAAATTATTTATTAAGACAATAATTAAATAATTGTTTTGATTAATTAATTTAAATGACAAATTCAAGTCAAGGCCCAATAATTCATAGGATGTGATAATTTGATTTTCTTGGATTTATGGGTTCAATCAAGTAAATTAAATTAAATTGACTAAAGTCCATTAAAGTGTTTTGGACTATGTCTTGGACCGGCCCAATATTTTATTTTAAGTGATGGGTGACTTAAGTTCCAAGTAACCCATTAGGGGTAGGAAACCCTATTTTTACCTATAAATAGAGGTACCCTCCCTTAGACTAAGAGGAGAAATGAGAGAGCACTGGCACACGTCAAGTCCCTCAAGTCCTTGAAGCTCTGCAAGTTCTTCGACCATCAAGTCCTCGAAATCCTGCAAGGTCTTCGTTCCAAGTCTTCAAGTGATTAATCTTCAAGTTGTTCGTGTCAAGTGTTCAAATCCTCAACCTTTGTGTAGATCAAGAGACGTCTTTCCTCAAGGTCTACTCAAATTCCGTTACAAGTGTTCGACAGATATTTCTTCCGGTCATTAAATTGTCGCAAGAAGATCCATCATCCTTAGATCCGTAATCTAAAGGAGCAAGAATCAAGGGAGTATTTTCTTTTTTTGATTGTAAAAAAGGAAATATACAAAATCAGAGTTGCGTACCTTTAAATTAATCAAATTGATTCTTATTTTATTTGTTCCTGATTTCAGTATTTTTCCATACTTCAAAATTTGTGTGAACAAATTTTTGGCACGCCCAGTGGGACCAACTCTACCCTTCATCTCTTCCTTAAAGTTTCATGGCTGCACAAGGAAATCAGTCTGCCCAGAATAACATCTCGTCCGAGACTTCTTCTGTAGAGTTATACTCTGGACCAATGACCCGCGCTAAAGTTAAAGCGCTCGCTACTAAGATAGTCCAACAAAAAATTGCAAGTACGGATACAAGTGAACGGCGCTATGCAATCTCATTGGAGCCACTTGCATCTGGCCAATTCACTACAAAGGAAGGCTTCCATGATATGTGTGATGGATCCTCTTCTGTGGGCAACGTTTCAATTCGCTTGCAGTTAATCTTCCAAGTTCTAAGGCACCAAATGGAGGTCTGCGTAGGATCAACTCTAAAGGCATCACTTTTCTTGAACAATCTAATATTATGCCATCCATGGTGACGAATGCTTCACACTTGGAAGAACAAGTGAGAGACATGTCCATGACGATCGATGACTTGAAAAAGATCGTTGAAGAGAAAGATTTGCAAATTGCGAAATTGATGAACAAGTTAGAAATTCTCAGTGGGGGAGAATCCAGCCTAAAAAATCAGTGACAACTGTCTCGTTACACTTCTTGATGTGTATAAGAGACAGATTGTTAACGACTTGCAGCTTCTTCATCAAGATGAAACAACAAGCTGTTTCTTAGCTTCACTTTCAGTCATGTGTATAAGACAGCAGAATTTAATTCAAGAGATCTCAATTTGGTGGTCCGTCACAATCATCTATTCTTCATTCTAAACCTTACACAAAGAGGATCGATAGTCTAAGGATGCCATTTAATTACCAACCTCCAAAGTTCCAGCAGTTCGATGGAAAAGGTAATCTGAAACAACATATTGCACACTTCATAGAGACATGTAATAATGCTGGCACTGAAGGTGACCTTCTTGTAAAGCAGTTTGTTAGATCCTTGAAGGGTAATGCTTTTGATTGGTATACGGACTTAGAGCCTGAGTTAATTAACAGCTGGGAGCAAATGGAGCGCGAGTTTCTGAATCGTTTCTATAGCACGCGTCGAACCGTTAGTATGACCTAACTTACTAATGCACGACATCTCTTGTTCGACAGTATTAGTTATCGACTACATTGATCGTTGGCGCACTCTGTGCCTTAACTGCAAAGACAAACTATCCGAGACTTCTGCTATTGAAATGTGCATACAAGGTATGCATTGGGGGCTATCCTATATTCTTCAGGGGATCCAACCTGCAACTTTTGATAAATTGGCGACTAAAGCGCATGACTTGGAGTTAAGCATTACTAATCATGGCATGAATGTCCCAATTGAAGAGCAGAAAAATGAGAAGAAAGACGTGAAGAAAATAGAAAAGTTTATAAAGAACGGAAATAACAAAGAGGCTATGATGGTGAATACGACTCCAATTAGAATCGTCCTCAAATGACAAGGGCAAAGTTAATAAGAATAGTGAGCCGCGACCCCCATTCAATAGACAACGAGCAACTTTGAAGGAGATGGAAGAAAAGCAATATCCTTTTCCCGACTCAGATGTATCCGACATCCTGGAAGATTTGCTGAAAAAGAAGCTGATTGAGTTACCTGAGCCGAAACGCATCGAAGTCTATTGAAGGTTAATCGATCCAAAGTATTGCAAGTACCATCGGATAGTCAGCCATCCAGTAGAGAAATGTTTCGTCCTTAAAGACAAAATTATGAGATTGGCTAGGGAGGGAAGGATTATCCTCGACATAGAAGATGTAGCAAGATCAAACCTTGCAAATGCCATTTTTTTACCCAAGAGACTTGACACTCCACCCATGAATAGTCCTACAATATTTCCTTCGCATATGGCAACAACTCTATTACAATTCGGGAGCCTTAGACCGGTTCAAGTTTGCCTAGGTATAGAGAGGTCAAGAGATAAATGTGAAAGAAATTTTGATCCAAATGCCCAAGAAGATGAAGAATGGATTCTTGTCACCAAGAGAAGGAAAGGACGACGAAGTCCTACTCAGAACAAACACCTTCTTTGTAGACATCTCCAAAAAATTTGGCTACCTCGGCGCCAACATTCTATGGTTCATAGTAAGACCTCTTTATAGAAAGATGATCAGAATGCTCAAAGAGGGCATATGCCAATCACACTTGGAGAATATTTTCCAAAAGGGTTCTTGAAGGAAGACCAAATAGAAAATGTCAATATGACGTCTTCAATAGAAATTAAGGACAAGGATCCACCTCTACACATCTAGAATAGTATAAGAGAATTGTGCAAATTTTACTTTCACCGACGAAGATCTTTTGCTAGGAACAATGTAAAATAAGAATCCTTTGAGTAATTTAAAGGCTGAGGAACTGACACAAAAGGTAAATCGCATACTCATCGATGGTGGTTCTTTGTCAACATCATGCCAAAGTCGACTATGAAAAAGCTTGGTGTTTCACTTGATGACTTGTTTGCAAGTCTGAACTTAAGTCACCCAGGGGATCAATCACAGAAATACATGGAGCCTTTGGGATGATTCGTCTAGACTTGATCATAGGTGAATTAAAAGCTAGTACTCTATTCCATGTGATAGATGCAAGGACGTCCTACAATATGTTGCTAGGAAGGCCTTGGGTGCATGAAAATAGGGTGGTACCATCGACTCTACACCAATGTTTTAAATACATGAGAAATGGAATTGCGGAGAGGGTTTGTGCTGACATCAAACCATTACAGAAGCAGAGTCACATTTTGCTGACGCAAAATTGTATGTCGACTGCAATAATAAACAAGAAGGATGGTCTTCGCTTCTAAAGAACGCCAGATTCGAAGTGGCGACACAAAAGAAAGGATAGATGGAGTATCTGTTATCTTGGATGGATGTGTGGATAAGCTCGCAGGTATTATAATTGCCTCAACACCTCAAAAAGGAAAAGAGAAAGTCGAATCTACAATAGTTCCTCATGTATTTCGGTACGTACCTCGATCAAAACGAAAAGAAGGGCAATCTCCTTCGTTCAAGAAAAGGTTCCTCAGTGATCGAACAAAATTGTGTAAGTCCCCTCACAAAAATCGCAGCCATTAGGACGGGTTCACCTTCCAACAGAAGTGTTCAAGGAAATTTTGATGCTAAGGCTTACAAATTACTTGAGAAGTCTGGGTATAATTTCTCGAGCCCTGCGAAATTAGGTGAACTAGTGCCGGAAGTAACTGGTGAAAGAATTCATGGACTCAATGAAACTCAAAAAAAGTTGAAGGAACAAGGATACCATGTCGATACTCCTAGATCGGGAGTGGGATTTATACCGCCTGTGGAAGAAGAAAACAATGACACTAACGTGCAAAAGAAGTCACAAGCTCGAGTATCTGCCTTTGATCGCATTGGGGAACCATCTTCACGTTCTTCGATATTTAAAAGATTGGGGCCCCATTTGCAAATTCAAAGTGGCAGCAGTAATGGCTCTCGCAAGTCAGTTTTTAACAGACTAGGTTCTGTATTTGATCGACTGGGGGCAAGAAAGTCCATATTACTAGGGAAAAGATACCGTGACTCTGATAGTGACAGTTTTTTAAAGGATGAGGATAATAAAGAAATCCGAAGTATTGTCCCGTCACGTATGAAACGCCAACTAAACATAAGAAATTCTTACTGAAGGTTCTTTGATACTCAAGCGGTGGACAATTGTTCATACTGGCCCTGTTGGTGAAGATAATGAAGAAGAGGTGGTAACCTTACGTCATATCTCAGTGGAAGAAGACATCTTACGGTTAGTCAAAGATATGGGATTGAAGATGCACCTCCGCAACTAGAAGACGGGGGACAAGTGTACAATCGATGATCTCAAAGAATTATCACATCAGTGGGAACTCTAGATGACCTGCGTCCAATCTTTATTAGTGCACTTTTGAATTCCAATGAAGAGAAGGACTACTTTGACATTCTTCGTCCTTTGGTGTTTTTGCATGGACGTATAAAGAAATGCCCGGATTAGACCCAAAGGTTGCAGTTCATTGTCTTGGAATTAAACATGGTGCTCGACCGGTAAAACAAGCACAACGGATGTTTCGACCTGACCTGATCACTCGTATTGAAGTCGAAGTAAATAAGCTCATCGAAGCTGGATTCATTCGTGAAGTTAAATATCCAACATGGATATCGAATATCATGCCTGTTAAGAAGAAGAATGGTCAAATTCGCATTTGCGTTGACTTTCGAGACTTAAATAAGGCATGCCCAAAAGATGACTTTCCTTTACCTATCATTGAGCTATACATGGTTGACGCTACCACGGGGTATGAAGTCTTGTCTTTCATGGATGGATCATCTGGGTATAATCAAATCAGAATGGCACCAAAGGACGAAGAATGTACCGCTTTTCGCACTCCTAAGGGGATATCTTATTAGCCCAAAGTGATGCCCTTTGGTTTAATGCCAATACAGGTGCCACATTTAGAGGGCACATTCTTTACATCTTTGATGACATGTTGCAGAAGAAGGTCGAGTGTTACGTAGATGACTTGGTTGTCAAATCTATGAAAAAGGCAAATCATTTAGAGGATCTTCGAATTGTGTTCGAGCGATTGAGGAGGTACAATTTAAAAATGAATCCTCTCAAATGTGCATTCGGTGTTTCTTCTGGAAAATTTCTTGGATTTGTTGTTCGACACCGTGGTATAGAGGTGGATCCAAGCAAGATTAATGCTATACAACGGATGTCTGCGCCGAGAAATTTGCAAGAACTAAGGAGCCTTCAAGGAAATCTAGCATTCATTCGAAGATTTATCTAGTCTAATTTCGCTGGTCGTTGTCAACCATTCAATCATTTGTTATACAGATCTAGATGTGTATAAGAGACAAGTCACATCAAGATGCCTTTAAGAGCACAAGAAGTACCTTTTGAATAACACCTGTACTTGGAGCTCCTATTCAAGTAATAAAATTTAATCCTATATATTTCGGCACATGAAAAGTCTGTAGGTGCACTCTTGGCACAAGAGAATGAAGAAGGAAAGGAAAGAGCATTGTATTACCTAAGTCGTTCACTAACCGAGAATGAGATCAAGTATTCCCCCGTCGAAAAGATATGCTTAGCCTTGTTCTATGCAATTAAGAAGTTAAAGCATTATTTTGAGGCATATACTATTCATTTAATCTCGCGAGCAGATCCAGTAAAGTTTGTTATGTCAAAACCTGTACTTTCTGGACGTCTTGCACGGTGGTCTATCATATTCAATCAATACGAAATCATTTACGTGCCTCAAAAAGCTGTTAAAGGACAGGCGTTAGCTGATATTTTCTCGCTGACCACCCTATTCCTGCTGAATGGGAACTCTCTGATGATTTTCCTGATGAGGACATTTTTCTCATAGAGGTTCTACCGCCTTGGATGATGTTCTTTGATGGTGGCTAGATCAAGCTGGAGCGGGCAGGAATTGTGTTTGTTTCGCCAGAAAGATTTATTCTCCCATTTTCGGTGGTGCTAACTGAGTTATGCTCTAACAATGTAGCTGAATATCAAGCCTTGATTATCGGGCTTCAAATGGCAGTAGAAATGAATATTCTGGAGCTTGAGGTGTTCGGAGACTCTAAATTAGTAATAAGTCAAGTATTGAAGCAATATGATGTGAAGAAAGATGACTTGCTTCCTTACTTTCATTATGCTACCCAATTGGTGGGACGATTCAACAGTATTTCTTTAGAGCATGTTCCTAGAAAAGAAAATCGCATGGCAGATGCTCTGGCAAACTTAGCAACAACCCTAGCATTATCTGATGATGAAAAAGTCAATGTTGCCGTTTGTTGCAAATGGATTGTCCCATCTTTACCAGAGTACTTCATAAAGGAGGCAAGTGCAATCTCGATTTCTGAAATTGATGAAAATGATTGGAGACAACCATTAATTGATTATTTGAAGCATGGAAAGTTACCGGAAGATCTCCGACATCGAACTGAAATTCTGCGTCGATCCCCCAGATTTGTGCTTTACAAAGATATAATGTATCGCCGATCTTATGAAGGAAACTTCCAACGTTGTTTGCATGGGGCAGAGACTACTGAGGCGATGGAGGAAGCGCACTCAGGTGTCTGTGGGGCACATCAATCTGGGCCAAAACTTCACTTTCGAATTAAGAGAATGGGCTACTACTGGCCTACTATGGTAAGAGACTGCCTAAATTATGCAAGAAGATGTGAGGCTTGTCAACTTCATGCAAATTTGATTCATCAACCGCCAGAGCCGTTACATCCTACTGTAGCTTCATGGCCTTTTGATGCATGGGGTCTAGATGTGGTTGGTCCATTACCTAAATCTTATAGTATAAGCTAGGCCATCTTTACATCTTGGCGGCGACAGATTATTTCTCTAAGTGGGCGGAAGCTATTCCGTTAAAAGAAGTAAAGAAGGAAAATGTTGTCTCTTTCATCAAGACCTCTATTATCTTTAGGTATGGTGTTCCTCGATACATCATCACAGATAATGGAAAGCCATTCTACAATAGTTTGATGAACCAATTGTGTGCCCAATTCAAATTCAAGCAGCATAATTCTTCAATGTACAATGCACCAGCGAATGGTTTGGCAGAAGCTTTCAACAAAACCTTATGCAATTTACTAAAGAAAGTGGTATCTAAATCCAAGAAAGATTGGCATGACAGGATCGGTGAAGCGCTTTGGGCTTATAGGACAACTTTCAGGACACCTACACAAGCTACGCCGTATTCGCTTGTCTATGGAGTTGAAGCGGTTTTACCATTGGAGTGTCAAATACACATCTTTGAGATTTGTATTCAAGAAGGTCTCAAGTGCTGTAGACTTTGCTCATGCTTGTGTATGGAAGAACTAGAAGCTCTTGATGAGAAGAGATTGCAAGCTCAACAGCAACTTGAGTGTTACCAAGCTCGAATGTCCAAGGCATTCAACAAGAAAGTGCGGCCGCGAACTTTTCAAGTTGGAGACTTAGTTCTTGCAATAAGAAGGCCAATTATCACCAATCATCGCATGGGAAACAAATTCACCTCAAAATGGGATGGGCCTCATGTGGTTCAAGAAGTTTACTCTCATGGTGCGTACAAACTGGTAGATAAGGATGGCATTAAGATTGGCCCGATCAACGGGAAGTTCTTAAAGCGGTTTCATGCTTGAAGGTTGACTCAGTAAAAAAACTCCTCGCCCACATGAGTATAAACTGTGAATGGCATTAAAAAAAAAAAACAAAAAAACAAAAAAAACTCCTGGCCCGCATGAGTTAAAACTGTGGACGGCATTAAAATCCTTTGAACTACGTGATGACTTGATTCCCTCCTTTTGGGATACGTAGGCAACTTGAAAGTTACTTTCAAGTTAACTCAGTCACATCAACATCAAAATTCCGTTTTGGCTTAGGCTAGTTGGTATGTGAGTTGTCAACAAAGTTGCTGAAAAAAAAAAAAAGAGACACATGTGAATTTGAACGAAAGGACATTTTTATTCCATGTAAATGCTCTTTATTACATCAGCAATGCCAAAGTGGAAATATGTCAAGACTAATCCTTTCCTACTTGTCCAAAATAAAGTTACTGCAAAAATAAATAAATAAATAAAAGAGCTATCCAAAAAATTGAAAGCTTGAAAGTTCATTTTGATCCTCTTCAAGCAGACGTTCCATTTTGCCTAAAACCTTCACATCTTCTTCAGATAGGCGTGGGGTGTTCTCTATCTTTTGGATCTCTTCTCTCAGTCCGGCGACTTCAACTTGAGCTTTCTTAAGGCTTTCTCTACTTTGATTAAGAACCATGTTTTTTTCCACCCTCTGAGCACATAGATGTTCAAGTTGCTCTTTAAACTCTGCTTCCTTGTTCTCAAGTTGTGTTATTGTTAGAAACTAAAGAACTCATGTGATTCCAAGTCTTCTACACTCTTTACTTGCTCTTGTTCTTGCATCTCAATGGTGCGCAAGTTTTGTTGGGTAGTTGAAAGAAGTCCTTCATAAGATTCTTGAGTCATCTTTCCATCAAATGATGCCTTGACAGAGTTGTATGTCTCTATATTCTCAAAGAATGTCTTGATTAGACCTTGCAAAGCCGAGATGTCCGTTTTGCTCCCCATCTCTTCAAGAAACCTTGTTGCATGTTTGTTTAGAGAGGACATGTGTTCTAAGGAAGTCTTTGAAATCTGCTGCTTAAGATTCCTCCATAACATGGATACATACCCTCGTTGACAGTTTGAGATAACTTCTTCCGAATGAAACTCGGATACAGTTGACGGTAATGGCCAAGTTGGGGGTTTAAAGGTCTTGAGTGGCTACTTTAGTAAAGTAGTTTGAATGGATGGAGTCCTCCGTGTCATGATGGTATTTTGCATTTGAATCATAGCTTGACTGTTCGCGACATCATTTCCCCCATTATCAAGGTTCTTGGTAAGATTGGCATTCAAAGAAGTATGGACAACATTGCTGAAAATATCAAATTTGCTAGGCCCGGTCACTGAAACCTCCATTTCTTCAAGAGTATCGTCTACAAGGTCCATTCGTTGCTCATGATCATCAAACTGAAAAGAGAGAATAAAAGAAAAAAAAAATGAAATGAGAGGACAAGTATAGGGTCATATCAACATTACGAAAAAAAAGGAGCATGAGGGCAAAAGGTGTTAAATGAAATAACAACATATTGAGCAAGTTGCTCCAATGGTATTGTTGAGCTTGGTACGCCTTGAATGAGTGCTTCTGAATCGATGATAGCCATATCCAAGTCTCGTACATTGTTTCCTTTATTGCCTTTCTTGGGTCGGTTCCAAGGGCGATCACTGCCGGATGTACTTTCACTTGACTCCTCCTTGTCACAAGTGTTGTGGCATGTTAAGTCTCCAGCTATCACTGCTTTTGACGGTTGTTCCTCATTTGATAAGTGCATTCACCTCTTTTCCGTCAAGTTGCCCTTTGAATTTTGAATAGGGGTTGCCTCAGTTTCTTTATGCGAATCTTTGGTAATCGTCTCCCTTGCATCGTTGAGGGTCTTGATTGAGGTGTCCAAAATATCTCCCTTTCCAGTGTCATAATGCACAGAAGAATGGTTTTGAGAACTACTCCTTTTGGTCGACTTGGGCTCATGTGAAGAATGAATAGCCACATCACTCTTAGACGCCAAATGTGCACATGACTCGATGCTTTTTCTCTTTTTCAAATTAATCTTGATGGTGTGTTTAGGAGCTTCATTCGATCTACTTGACCACCAATGATGATAATCTTTTGTAACAAAGAAGCTTACTTTTTGAGCCGGTAGAGTTATCTTATATTGTGTTGCCACACGAGTGGAAGATTTCACAATTGCATTATGTCCACCAAAATGTGTATAAGAACACTTGTAACGGCTTTTTTGAAAATGCAAGGATTATACGGCTCAATAATATGAACATTGTTCAAACGAAGAGTCAAGTAACATGAACGAGTGCTAATAAAGTAGTCTATCCATGAAGATGATAAATCTCCATTGTCGACCAAGACACGATTCTTCTCTTGAGCCAAGCATAAGCTAGGAAGAATTGATGGGTTCATCTTTAGGAGAAGACTTCTCGCCTCGTCAACAGTGAAGAATTTGGCCATTTTCTCACCACCAAATTTAGTCATCAAGGCTCCATAATTAAATTTTCCATGCATATGGTAGGCGTCAAAATAGTGAGCTATCCATGCATACAAATAATGGATTGGAAAAATAGCAGTGGATTCCCGCAGCTTGGAAGAATGGACAACTTCGTTTAAGCCATTATAGATACTTGATAACACCGGTACAGCAAGGGAAAATTTTTGTCCGCAAGCCATCAAACTCGCCACTTTAAATACGCTGGGACGGATGTGGCCAATTTTGTGACGTGGCAGAAGGAATTTGGACTTCATTGTTCAGATCCAGCAAGACAAAAATGCAGCAAGGTATGTCTCATCTCTTGAAGTCTCGTCAACTCCCAAGTCAAGGAATTGTTCAGCTTTATTATTAATCTTGAATGCGTAGTCATTGTCAATGATTCCACTTGGATTGTGAGTTGTCCGTGTATAAGAGACAGTATTTGTAATGGCTTGCGCGAAGTTGTCCATTCTTCCAAGCCTGCACTCTTATACACATCTAGATGTGTATAAGAGACAGGTCCAAGGGATAGGTACCTTCTATTTGTGAGTTTATGAAAGGGAGAATAAATGAATGCCAACTTGCTGGTAATCGAGATTTCCCGTCAACGCTAGTGCCACAAAGTTCATCAGCTGAAGGAACAACTTCATCATAAAAAGTGCCATGGATTGGAAGGCCACCAAGCTTGCGCAAGTCCCAAAGTGAGATGGATAATTCGCCAGTAGATGAATGAGGAGTATTCGTCGTGTGTCTCCATTCCCTTCTAGAACCAATGCAAGGTGTTGTCGCAATGTTATGTATGTGAACAAAGATGCATGAACGGCGTCATAGATCTTGGCATCTAGGAGCACCTTCCTGTGTCTGAGAGGACATCTTCGGCCCACTCCCAATAGCACGTTGTGTAACAAGTTTCGCCGAAATTAGAAGACGGAGCATCCCAAGCAGTTTTGTCCAAATTGGTTCGAGCAAAGGGAAGCGGAAACTTGTTGGTACTTTGCTCTCCATCATGGTTGTGAGACAGTAACACGTGCACTTCCTTGCTTGTAAGAGAAGAAGAAGGGCCAATCACTACTTTCGTAGATTTGGTGGACCACTTGAGAAGATGAGACGACACATCTAAAGAATCAATCTTTATCGCCAAGTCACCGATGGCAGGTGGCAGTGTGTGAAGGGATAAATCGTGAGCACTCGGGCCTCGCGTGCCATCAATAAGTTCTAGACATTGTATAACCATTCACCATCCTTGATTTGCATGTTGCCAAAAGTTCCTGTAACAAATAGAGTGAATTAGAAAAGTTGGAAAGTAAAAGTTCGAAAGCAAAACGATGTTATGGTTAATTACTCGTTGATGATTGAATAACAAGAGTGATGTACTTCAACAAGATATTGTGCCGGGATGCTTTACGCGCAAAAGGATAGTAACATTTGCAGGTGTCAATAATTAGAGCTTGGATTTCTTGTAGATGTTGGGGTTTCAAGTTGCCAAAGTAGCCAAAAAAAAAAAAAAAAATCACGGTAAGGATCTGCTAGTTGAAAAATAATCCGCTTAGCTACTTCCCATATCAGCTAACGCAATATGAATGGAAAATTTAATTATGGAATGCATGACCTGTAATTTGGTACACATCTAAATTGTGTATTTGAGACAGATGCTATAATGAGGCGAGGAGTGTTGTCTTTTAAATAGAGTTTGAAGTGTTACGAATTGGGTAATCACCACTTTGGAAGTTGCGGAACTTCGGAGATTTTGGAAATTGAAGAATTTGGAAGTCAAGTTGTTTAGGAAGATTCTTGATGTGAAAAAAAAAAAAAACAATTCAGTTTGTGTAACGAGTGAAGGAGCAAATTTAATCTTGGATAGTTTGAAAAGTAAAGTCCAATTTTGCAAGAGTATTTTCATCTTTTCTGTGTATAAGTTCGCATGTGCATTGTTCTTGTATGGGATTCAAATAAGGAAAAGGGATTTAATATGCTGGTGGAAGTTTGCCGCACAATTGAGTAGTAATGTTGCATAAAAACATGCTATTTTGAGTCTGGATGGCCAAATTCTTCACTGCTGACGCTGTCTCTACTCATCTAGAAAGAATCACATTTGAATTGTGGACTCTTCCAGGAGGTTCCAATTTTTTAGTGTTATAAATTAAATGTGTAGTTCAATTCACTTAATGATATAAGAGAATTTGTGAACACTTGCGTGATTTGAACGAAAAAAAAATGTTCGGCTCTTCATAAAAAAAGGGTCCAAAACACTTCAAGTGGACTTTCAATCCTTGAAAATGAATTTTTAACCAAGCCTTGAAGTTATTTGTAGACGTTAAAATTTTAAAATTATTTATTAAGACAATAATTAAATAATTGTTTTGATTAATTAATTTAAATGACAAATTCAAGTCAAGGCCCAATAATTCATAGTAGAGATGTGATAATTTGATTTTCTTGGATTTGGGTTCAATCAAGTAAATTAAATTAAATTGACTAAAGTCCATTAAAGTGTTTTGGACTATGTCTTGGACCGGCCCAATATTTTATTTTAAGTGATGGGTGACTTAAGTTCCAAGTAACCCATTAGGGGTAGGAAACCCTATTTTTACCTATAAATAGAGGTACCCTCCCTTAGACAAAGAGGAGAAAGGAGAGATTTTTACGGCACACGTCAAGTCCCTCAAGTCCTTGAAGCTCTGCAAGTTCTTCGACCATCAAGTCCTCGAAATCCTCCAAGGTCTTCGTTCCAAGTCTTCAAGTGATTAATCTTCAAGTTGTTCGTGTCAAGTGTTCAAATCCTCAACCTTTGTGTAGATCAAGAGACGTCTTTCCTCAAGGTCTACTCAAATTTCGTTACAAGTGTTCGACAGATATTTCTTCCGGTCATTAAATTGTCGCAAGAGGATCCATCATCCTTAGATCTGTAATCTAAAGGAGCACAGAATCAAGGGAGTATTTTCTTTTTTTTGTAAAAAAGGAAATATACAAAATCAGAGTTGCGTACCTTTAAATTAATCAAATTGATTCTTATTTTATTTGTTCCTGATTTCAGTATTTTTCCATACTTCAAAATTTGTGTGAACACTCTCGAATGAACAGGATGAGGTGATATGGCAATCCGCAACATCAGGTAAATTTTCAGTTAATGAAGCCTATCAGCATATTCAACATTGTAGGAATAGTACATTATCTCACAAGTAGATTTGAAGTGCAAGAATTCTGATAAAGATGTCCATTTTCATATGGAAATTGCTTAATGGATATCTACCATTTCCGGAGGTTCTCATTAACTTTGGTGTTCATGGTTCTTGTAAATGTCTTGCATGTGAGAATTTAGATACTATGGATCATTGGTTCTCAACTTGTAGTTATGCTTCTTCAATTTGGTATTTCTTTAGTGTCAGACTAAATGTCTTGCCATTGCTCACATGCCCCTTGATGTATTTGTAAATCATATGACTGGTGGTTGACCGCAAAGAACAAAGATGAAAGTGAATTGTTCGATTTGGTTTTGGTGCTTATATGATGGCATTTATGGGCTGCCCGGAATAGATTCATACATGACAGTTTTCTTCCTTCCTTTACATGCTTGATTAATAACATTAATTTTTGATGCTAGCATTGTGAAGGGTTTTTGAGTAAACATTAACATACATATAGTAAGGTTAAGTACCAAAACTCCTTGATTTAAAACTATTGCATGGCAACCTCCTCCTTCAGATATTTTCAAACTTTATATTGATGGTTCTTCCATGGGTAGTCCAAGACAATCGGAATGTGGTGGGATTGTTAGGGACTCCCGAAGTCGAGTTTTGGTTGGATTTGCATGTTCACTAGGCAATGCGATAAGCTTATATGTTGAAGCAATGGGTCTCCTGAAAGGCCTTCAATTGCAATTGACACTTGGCCCATTGAAGGAGTACTTGAAACAGATTCTAAGGTTTTATTTGAGATGGTATGTTTCCAGCCATTCCTCTATTGCTTGGAAGATTAATCCAATAGTTCATCATATACAATCACTACTTGCACTTGGAAGATTTAAGATCCAACACACACACCAGGAATCTAGTTCAATTGCTGATGCTTTAGCTCATATGGGAAGTTGCTTAGCGGATATTGACCTACATTTTGGAACCTCGGACACTCCAAGTGGTTTGCTAGGTTTAAGTGATAGGCCTTCCTTCACTTAGAAAAATTGTTTAATATTTATTTTTCTTATCTTTTGACTCGTGTAATTACAGAGGTTTAGGACTAGTCTCCCTCCATGTACTTTTTATTTACAATATTAATAAATTTTGGGAGTAGCCCACCTTCCACCAAGGTACCAGTAGTTAACTAGCTAAAAAAAAATCAGTCAAAGTTGGAAAATCTAGACTCTAGGGAAAATTGATAAATGATTGCAATTCAAAGTTTAGAAATATTTTGGAAAGCTTTTAGTACGAACTGAGTTGTTAGAGGAATCTTACTGGTCTACGTGTAACCACTTGGAAAAAAAATGGTTTTGATATCTCATTTGTGATTAGTGATTGTGATTGTGAAAAAAAAAATAAAATCTAAAGCTAACTTGGTCCAAATTAATATGGGTGATTTCGAAACTATCTTAAGAATGAATTAGTTGGCTATACATAGTGCTAAGGTGGACTATTAAAATGAGTGTGTGATTCTTTCTAGATGAGTAGAACTGGGTTATCAAGTCAATCGGGTAAAAGAAAGACACCTCAAAGAACATTAGTGAGTGCAATTCAAACAATTAAGGTAAGAAATATTGTTAAGGATACTTAACTTCCATGGTAGGCACCTAATAGAATGAGTAAAACTCAATGATCATATGGTCAGGGAATGTCACGAAGTATTTACCAAAAAATTACATAGAATAACCCTGAATTAAAAAAAAAAAACTAAAATTGAGATAAACTTGGTACACAGGGCTGTGCAAGTATCTAAGTACCACATAGGATAGTTTGATAGCATTGAAGGAATTGAATTACTCAAACATGAACAATTACAAGAATTATAGGATAAGAAATTTACTAGGTGATGCCTCTTTTAATACCCTAATTTTAAATCAATGAAAACACCTAAATCCTATCACTAACTAGGTGGCATCCCGCAAGTATACGGTTGTCAATTAGTAGCAAGGGAAGTAGGGATCGTTCCCACGAGGATTGTCGATTGCAATTACCAAGGTTTTAAAGGTAAATGTGTAGTTAAGCTAAATCAATTAGTGGATGGAAGAACTATTCTAATGAAAGCTATAACTTCAATTCTAACTTAATTTAATCTAATTAAGACTAAGATTTAGAACAAGTGCGAAAATCAACTAAAAAGACCATAAAGCAATAAAAATTGATTACTAAAGCATTCATTTCTAAAGTAGAAATTAGGAAAAGATTAACTAGGAAATTAAATATTTTTGGATTTTTCAATTGGAATTAAGAAAACCCACTAAGAATTAACTAGAAACTAAAGCTAGAAATTGAAAATTCTTAAATTGATAAAGCAAAGAAATTTTTACTAAAATGGATAAGAAAGCAATTAAAAATTATATCTACTTGAAACTTACGAAAAACCCAATACGATTATCTAATAAAAATGTAAACTTGACAAGAAATTTAAAGAAGATCTAAGATGAAAGTTAAGAGAAGATTCTATTAGAAAAAGTAACTTGTAGTCTAAGCTATCCTAATCTATCTAGAATTATCTAAAACTCTCTATTCTAAACTATCTCCTCTCTCTCTACTTTCTTTCTTTTCTAGCTTAAATAGTGCAGCATTATACAAGGCAAAATCAAGGTTTTTGGGCTGGAAATTACAAAATTACCCTTACAACTTAACATTTAACGAGTCGAGATCGCAGTCTGGAAGTTTTGAGACCGCGATCTCGACTCTAAAATTTTAGCACTAATTCCCGAATCGAGATCGCGGTCTGGAATAGTCGAGATCGCGATCTCGACTCTCCTTCCAGCAATCCTCATTTCCTTCATTTTGCAATTTAGTCTAGGTCCCTTGAGCTTTGTTCCTTCCAGCTTCTAACCTTTAATTTTTAACCTGCATAATATTAACACCATTAAGCACTTAATTAAACTAAAAATTTAACACAAAAATTATCACAATTAATTCAAAAATGAAAATACAAATACATATGAAAGAAATTAACTAAAATCTTCAATTACTTACCTAATTTCAGAATTTAAACTGTCAAAATGCTATAATTTAGAGGAAAATAACTCTAGTTTACTAGAGTTATCACTAGGACAAGTGTTTCAGCATAGGAAGCACCCGTTTTGTTCGTAAAGAAGAAACATGGGAGTTTGAGGTTGTGTATTGATTATGGAGAGTTGAACAAGATTATTGTTAAGAATAATTACCCTTTCCCTAGAACCCATGACTTAATTGATTAATTCAAAAGTGTGAAGGTGCTGCATATCAATAATTAAAGATTGAGGAGGTTGGTATATCTAAAAGTGGTTTTTGGATGCATTGTAGACATTACAAAACTTTTTTGCGTGATATCATTTCATTTGACTAATGCTCTTGGAAGATTCATTGATTAGTTTTTAGGCCTCAACTGGACAAGTTTATGGTAGATGTGTTGATAACATTTTGATTTATTTTCTAAGGAAGGAAACTCATCAGGAAGATCTAAGAGAAGTACTTGGCATAAAAAAAAAAACGAAGATAAGTTTTGCAAGTATGAGTTTTGGTTATCAAGTGTAACTGTTCTAGGACATATAATTTCTATATATGGAATTTTGTGGACCCTAAAAGATTCAGGATGAAGTAGGCTATATAAAAGAAGGTATAATTTGTGTGGCCGTTAGAGTGAGAAAAGAGCTTTCAAATTCGAAAAAGTTGATAAAGACACCTGTTTTAACCTTATCATTCAGAACTAGAGGGTTTGTGATTTGAAATGATACGTCTAAAGATAGATTACATTGTGTGTTGATGCAAATGATACAGTTATTATTTATGCATTAAGGAAACTAAACCCTTATGTGAAGAGTTACTTGACACAAGCTCATGATATGAAATTAGTGCTTATATATGACGGACAAGGTAAATTGGTTATGGATCGTAAAAGGCATGAGTATCTGCACATTCAAAAGGAATATGAGACAAGGGTGATGGTTAGAATCGCCTTAGGGCTATGATTTGACCATAAGTTACCATTCTTATAAGTCGGATAGGTTGGCTAATGTCTTGGGTCATAAAAATATAACAAAAAATGCCCCGATGTTGAAAAAGAAAATGGACGATGTAGGAATTGAGAAGATACACTTAACGGATCAATTATTAATCAATTTGATTGTACAACCTATCTTGGTGGAAATGACTATTTAGACTCGAAGGAAAAATAAGGTACTTGTAAATATTCAAGATAAATAGAAAGATGGAACGATGCTTGATTTTAGTGTAAAGTGTAATGATAGTTTATGGCTACATGAGAAACTAGGTGTACCTACAATGAGCATTTAAGGAATGAAATTATAAAGGAGGTAAATTTTGCTAAGTTATCCATATAGTACCTAGAGGAACAAAGATATGCATCAAGACCTTAAGTGAAATTTTTGATGTAAATGAAATGAAGAAATCAATTGCCGAGTATGTTATGAGGTGACCGAATATCACTGAATATCAACCACTAGTAGATTTGCTTCAACTTTTGGAAATTTTACAATAGAAGTTGGAAAATATCATATAGATATTATTGTATAATTTCTAAAAATAAAGATTGTTAATGACACTATTTGGGTAGTGGTGGATTATTAGAGTAACTCAACACCTTTTATAGGCATATGTAATGGGAGAATCATGAAAAAGTTAGTGGAATTATATGTGGGGGGAAAATTGTGATTTTTCATAGAGTACTTGTGAGCATAATGTTGGACCGAGACTGTCATTTTACTTTTGATTTTGGGTTTGGTACTAAAGGGTTATGAGAACAGATTCAAGACGTAATACTATTTATCCTCAAATAGACAGCTAATTCGAGAAGACCATCCAAACATTTGAAGATATATTATGAACTTGTACATTGGATTTTGGAGGAAATTAAGATCGAGTATTGAAACTAAGCGTTATATGGATGTAAGAGTAATCCCCCACTATATTGGAATTAAGTTAGTGAAAATATTAATTTTAGAAATCAGTTTGGTGACAAAGATATTGAAGAAAGTTAAGGTTATTTGGGTCAAGATCTCAATGTAAGACCATTAGAGATATCAAAATGAATTGAAAAACTGGCATATTAAGTTAAGCTTTGACACCTAATTGTCAAGAACACATAATGTATTTCAAGTATCACAACTACAAAAGTATATGCTTAACCCGAATTATGCGATTAAGTCTTAACCATTGGATATTAAAGCAAATTTGACGTTTGAAGAATTACCGCTAAGAATCATGAATCGCAAAGACTAAGTTACAAAATAATTCTATATGTAAAAGTTTAATGTACTAAATAAGATATAAGAGAAGTGACATGGAAGTAGAAGGAGACATAAGGGTGAGGTACATGTTTTTCTTGTATTGATAGCGTGCAAGTTTCGAGGACAAAACTTTTTATAAAGAAGGTAGAATATGAATCCCTATAATTTTCATCTTAAAAAGTAATAATATTCGATAATATCAAACTACTAAGGAATTTTGTTTGAATTGAATTACTTGCTTGTGGTGGTATATTTGTAAGAGATGACTTGATTCTTATTAAATTGTGGTTTCTTAATTGTCTTGTGTTAATTAATTTGGACTAATATTTTGACTAAAAATGTTTCCAACTTATAGTACAACTCTTTTGCTATTTATTAATAAATTTTTGTAATTAATTTTAGTTGAATTTTCAGCCAACTTTTAGTGACCAAATCATGATAGGATTTGTGGAAAAATGAACTGACTTGTAGGATTAGTAGTTTGGGAGCCTTTGGGAGTTAATGTATATAAATAGGAGATCATTTCAATACATTAAATGTTATTTGATTGGCTGAATGTATCTAAAGCTTTGGAGAGAGGATTTCATGTAAATTAGGAGGCTGCCATCGTGCATTGAATTCGGTATAATTTCATAATCATAGTTTTCCAGTTAGTCTGTTTTCATTATTTGTGTTTCACATTTATCGAATATCATACTTAGAACTATTTTCTATTGGTGTTATTATGTTTAATTAGTATTTTTTGGTTATGGGATATTTGTTGTAAAATTTGGAAATTTATTTCAAAGGTATAAGAAATTATTTTATGAATTTATTAAATAAGGATTTTTCAAAAAAAAAAAAAAAAAGAGAAAGAGGTTGAGGTCCACCGACAACCATGGTGGGAGCTAGGGGTGGCAACGAACCGAGCAGCTCGGTCAAAAACTCGACTCGAGTTCGAGTTGACCGAACTCGAGTCGAGCGAGCTCAAACTCGAAACTCTTGACGAACCGATCTCGAGCACAGAGATGTTATGCTCGAATGCTCGTCGAGCTTATCGAGCACCATATAATTTTTTTTTAATTTTTTTATTATATATAAAATTACTAAAATGTCCATACTTTTTAGAAAAATCATTACATATTTTACCTAAGAAAAAGACGAGTTACGCGAGTTAGAGCTCGAGTTCGAGCTCGTTTTACTTATTTCGAACAAGCTCGAATCGAGCTCGAACTACCTCAAATTTTTCGAACTCGAGCTCGAGCTCAAATTTTGAAACTCGTTCGAGCTCGAGCTTGAGTTCGAGTATTGTAAAAAATTTTGAGTTCGAGTTCGAGTAGGGCATTATTCGTGCTCGATTCGGCTCGTTTACACCCCTAGTGGGAGCTACTTCTCTTTGACTCGATTGAGCAGTGCTGGTTGGTTGTTTGGGTGTAGGTGCATGGGGTTGGTTTGTTGGTTGGAGTTGTTGTGGTTTACGGGTTGGCCTTGGTAAAGAAAATGAATAAAATAAGGAAAAAGATTAAAAGAAGAGGGATGGCATAGGACGGGAATTGGAAATAGGAAGATATGTACTAGTAAGGTTCTGTACTTTGGAACTTTCATTAATAACATGGTAAGTTTCATAGTTACATATAGAACATATGATTTTTGAACTAAATATTTGTAGTATCTAAACACAAGCAAATACAAGATATAAAAGTTTAATTTTTGTAATAACCAAATAAAATAGTTTTGAAAGTTTTAAGTAGTGAGAATGATATTTTAAAATATCATATTCTTGAATATTTTATATGAAGGTTGTTTCTAAACTTATAGTTTTGGAAAAATTATTTTAGTAACATCGACATGACTAAATAAATATTCTGGGATAAAGAAGCATAGCACTTTTGTAATAATATTTATGTAAGAATAAATATGATAAATATTTTATGATAAAGTATAGGATTAAATTTAGTATTATTTTGAAAAATAACTTTTCAAAAATTAATGGGCTTTAAGATAACATTTTTATAGGATATTTTGGGTTTTGAGTATTTTTGATGGCATGATAGTTTATATATACGAGTAGATTTGTTTTGCAATTGAATTTTAGTAATGTTTGATAATTTTTGTATAGGAAATTAGTTGGACTTTTTGCTACAGCCTTTATGTTCATTATATCAAGGTAAGTGGTTATAATCCTTTTGTATTTTCAAAAAATATTCTGTTTAAAATATTACTTTTAACAACATATTATTTTGATTATTGAACTTGGACCTTACATAGATATTCAAATTGGTTTGACAATATGAATTTGTATGTAAGTGGATTATTTTTTGAACTTTGTATGATTATTTTACATGTATGTGCCTGTAAATTTGCTTAGTAATTAATAACGGACCAAAACTCTTAAATAATTATGAATATTCGGTAGGAACTATAGTTCTTCACTATTTCTAAACCTGCCATATAAGACAACTATTGGCCTCCAAACTTTGAATTCTGAGCCAAGATAGTTTTCGCTAGACCCCTTGGTAACCTTTTCTAGTAGGATCTCTTAGTACTAAGCTTGTACTCAATAAACCGATGATAGCGTATTTATTTTCATGAGCCAATATTGAACCATGATATAAATTTTGAATTCCGATTATAAATTTGACTTTGACTTGATCTGATTCTAAATTTTTGAATTTTGATTTTGATATTATGATTTCAATTTTGAACTTCTGATCTTTATGAGATTTGTTTTGTAAATTTGTGATATAATGGCACTTACTCTAAAAGTATTTACGTATTTTTTTGAAAATTTTGCCATTCTATGAAATAAGATTTTGTTATATGTATCTTTAACATTTGATAAAATATTTATTTTAAATACTTCTGTATGAATATTTGATGAAACTTTATGTAATATGTATATGTAACTCGTTTGGTCTAGCAAGGGTACTATTAGTTGCTTACTAAGTGACTTGTCGCTCACCCCATTATAACATTTTTGAAATATTAGAGATTTTACAAGGAAGATCATGCGTATGAGGAGTTGATGTATATCGACGGGTAGACTTTCAAATTTCAAGGAAAGTTAGTATTATTAACTGATTACGAATTAGAGAAATACTAACACCATTTAGATTGCATTTTGTGTTACCTTGGGCCATTTGATGGTTTAGTTTACTATTACTTAGCCGTAATTCAAATCAGTTGATGATAAATTGTTATGAATTGTTTAATAATTTATTGAAATTATTTTAATTATATTTCATTTGATGTCTTGTGCCTTTAAGGGCATAACTCTTGAAGGCACGATAACTATCACGTACTAACATATGCGGGTACGGACCTGACAGTCTTTAGCAGACCAACTCTACATTTCCTAACAATTATGAGATATTCAAACTTCTTGGGCCTAAAGCAATTAGCCGAAAGCCTAAGGTCTATCTTTATTGGCAAATTAATGCCTTCAACATAGCCCCCGGTAGGAAACCAAACAGGACTTTTTCAGGCCATTTTGAATGCTAAAATAAACACCAAAAGGGGAAAACCAAAGGCTGCTGAAAGCCTATGCAAAACACCAGTCACGTGGCAGTCAGCCAATCAACCAAAGTAAGTTGTGATGGTTTCATATATACTAGGTATGTGTATATATATACCAGTAGGACATGGCCGTGCAAGACAGTCGGTCAGTGTCCATGCAAATATGGATGTGTAAAGAAAATGCATGAAAAACACATTCTTGAACATAATAAAAAACTAAAGCAATAGATACTTGCTGGAAGCTTATAATTCGTAAGGATCCACTCAAATATTAAATGGAATAATGAATGTAACAATCCAAATAAAATTATTCAAATTGCACAACTTTAATTGAGTTGTCTTTCTATTCATAATAACATAATCTTAAAAGAAGAAGACGGGAAAAAATAATTCTTCTAGTCCTAACAGTTTTTAACATCCATTGTAGGTTTGATGGTTTACTCAAAGAAATATCCACTACTATCTGTCTTTTGTTACATCAATTAAGGCTATCTGATTGATCACTTTTCTCATTATTCTTCTGACCATTTTCATCTTTATCTTCATCTTCAAATGAGTATTCAAGCTAAGAACTTTAGAGTCCCTGAAATACATGATACAATACAACTATAGCAAAAGAAGATCTAGTATGTAATTACAAAGTAATTTCTCAACCAATGTAAAATATCAAGTACAAAGTAACTCAACCCATGTAAACTATCAAGTACAATGCCCCCATTTCTCATCTTTTTCAATGTACTCTAATCTTTCTCTCCAGTCTTCTAAAACAACCAAACGCTTTCCTATGCCCAATGACAGAAATTGCACAAAAGAAAATAATAACACACAAAAGTAACACCAAAAGTAAACTGAAAACAACTTTTTCTTATACTACTATTGTTCCTATTGTAAAAAACTTAAAGCATCAACTTTTTCTCTACATTTTTAGAAATCCAAGAGTGAATCTAACATAGCAAACCATAAATAAAATTTGTGACATACCAGAAAAACATCAAACTAACAGAGATACCTCTCAATTAGTTGTTTGAAATATGGAGTAGAAAACCAAGAAATCCAAGAGATAAAAAGAAGTTTTAAAAGTAAATAATATCAAAATTCGGTAAGGGAAAAAATAAAATTATAGAAATCACACTAATAGAAATTTAACATGTGGTTCTTCAAAAAAAATTGAAATCTTAAACATCAGAGCAACTATCAATAGTAAGTATATACTTTATCAATAAATTAATTAAATGTTCAGGCACAAACCATCAGAAAATACAAATCCCACGTGTATCTAGGCACCTACAGAGTCTTTTTAAGTCACCAATAAACAAAACAAAGAAATAGCATTCAATTGTAAATATCAACTTCGAACCTTTAGAGTTCAAAGAAGTGGATTACCTCTTTTCAACAAACTGGAACAAAAGATCACGATAAAACTTGACTTTAGTATGCAAAGATCGATATTTTTAAAACAAATGGGAACTTAAAAAAAAATAATAAAAAAAAAAATAAAAATTGAAACTTAAGAGTGCAGAGACTTTGATTTACCTTTGGACTTACAAAGATCTACTGGGACGAAAATCGTAAAAGTAATCACTTGGAAGACCCAAATCATCAGCAAAATCAACACAAAAAAGTTTAGTTAGACAAATGAAAGAAGGACCACACTTTTTTATGATTAAAAAATTCAATCTTTTCTTCAATTGCTGTTAAAAAGATCATAGCTTTGATCCTAAAAAATCAATTTTTTTTCACTCTGACCTTCTCAAACTTTAAAATTAACTAGAACATTGACAGATAAAACAGCAAATTAGAGCAAGCACACCTAAAATGCCTAAGATGTGATTCAGCAAACACAATTATATAATTGCAATAAGTATAATAATTCTCACCCAACCGAAGAGAAAATTTTTAGATCTTTTATGAGAAAGTAAAGAATCATTAAATGATATTTTATTGATTTAATTGAAGAGAAAAGCTCTATTTCTGTAAAAAAAAAATGAAAAAAAAGAAAAGAAAGGAGAAAGGCTGACCGAAAAGCAAAGATGCAAAACTGCAATTGGAGTTTCGTATTTTTCTTTTGGATTGATGTAATGAAGGCTTCTCTTTTGCTGGAAAAAGAAGCCATCAAATCATTGAATTTGTGGAAAGCTTTAGCAGGATAGTAATCTTAATAAAATATGAAAATAATGGATAACTGAAATTATACTACAAAATAACATGAAAGAAAATGAAAGCCCATTGAAATTAATAAAAAAAAAAAAACAAAACTCTAAACTTGAGTTTGTTGTATTTTTTTCATAAGGAGGTGAGATAATTTGAGAAGAAAAGAGAAATACCATCAAAAAGCAAATATTTAGCATTCTGGTTAGATCATGAGGCAAATATCACATCAAAACAAATCTAACTAAAATGAGAACTAGGTGTAACACCTTATAATTTAGATGAAGCAGCAAATATCACATCAGAACAAATATATGTGTAATACTCAAAAAGTCCACATAAACTTACATAACTACTAAATTAATAATATTTACAAATTAAGTCAAAATTTATTAAACTATAAAAGAAACTAATATCAATACTTAACTACAACAACCAACACCTAGACGCTTATCCCACCTATTTCAACTTTCATCTATCCAAATGCTTAATCAGACTTCAAACTCTTCCTAGGAAAATTGATACCCTCAAAATAAAAAACAAAAGAACTGAAAAAAGGACTCAAATCATATGGCCAAAAAAAAAAAATGGAAAAAAAGGTTACTTCAGTTAGATAAAAAGTATAAAATCCTAGGTAGGAAATGAGAAATTCAACTGAATATTCACATATTTGACCAATTTAATTACACATACATGTAGTTTAAGAAAGAGTGGGAGTTGAAGGAGTTGAAATTAGAAAAAACCTGATTAGATTTGATGTAAGTGGGAAAAAGTAAAGAAAACTGGAACATTATTCAAACAAATTGACTTTTCTCCTACAAAAATGAGAAAAATTTAGAACTGGAGAATGGATAAACTACTAAGAGGAATAGAAGGACAGACTTATAAAGGGCAGGTGAATAGGACGGTATTTTTGGAAAGAGTATCACCGCATCTGATACTATCAATCCTTTCTCCCTTCCTTTGTAGGCTAAAATTCAGATTCACAAAATCAACCAAGAAAAACACTCTCGATTCAAAAATTCAATCCTTGTGTTTTCTGCACTTGTGGTTAGAAAGACCATAGCTTTGATCCTAAATAGTCAATTTTTTTTTTCACTCTAACCTTCTCAAACTTTAGAATTAACTGAAAAATGATAGATAAAACTGTAATCAGAGCAAGAACACCTAAAATGCTAAGATGTGACACAACAAAATATAATTATATTATTGCAATAACTATAATCTTCCTCACACAACCGAAGAGAAAACTTTTAGTTTTTTCATCCAGTAAAAATAAAACACACCACTTATTATTCGACTTAATTTCTCTACTAATTTAGTCAAAAATTTCACATCCATCATCAAGCATAAATCAACCACAGTAGAGAATCGTATGAGAAAGAAACAAAAGTGAAAGCATATAAATAAAGAAGGAAAAAAGAGGAGAAAATACAGAACTTAAGGCATTTTAATTAAAACGTTTTATGGGTAAGATGACAGGAACTATCTTACCTGATCGGTATCTAGAAAATAAATGAATCTGCAACTGAAAAATAACCTATTAGTATATCTACTTGAATAAGTTTTACAAAATCATCAAAAATAAATAATTAGAAAAAATCACAAAGCTAAAAAATAAAACAGCCCTCCTTTGCACATAACCTTAATCCCTAGATCCTTTAAAATAGAGAACATTAGATTCATTATATTTACTTGGAAAAAAACTAAAAAATAGACAAAATAAAGAATGAAGAAAAAAGGAAAATCAGGAAGAGAGAGAGAGAGAAAGATAGATAGTGGAGTCGTGGAGTAGGAGAGAAATAAAAGACAGATATGGAGATGAGACTCGCGAAATTTTGGGAAAAAAGCAAAAAAAATCTTTCTAAAAATCCAGTAGGGATTGACTGAAATTTTGGGGAGAAACAGCGTCTTCATTAGCTAGGGTTGAAGAGGTTATGGTGGAGATGCTGTTTATTCTTCTAAAATTAATCCAAAGGCTTATATTATGTGTAATTAAGTTAATCACCAAATTTAACGGTCCAGATTTTAAAGTTCAAATCTAATCCTACCATATAAGTTTATAGGCAAACTTTAGATCAACAAAAAGTTCAAATTTTAAGACAGTACTTATTTAGTTTTTCCAGACATAGGCTGTGCATATTTTTCAAAAATATTACCATCTTTATATTGTAACATTTGTAAAAGGACATTATTGCAATTTCACGACAAATAAGAAAAGGCAATTATCCACACTAAAAAGAAGTATTGAGGAGCCCAAAACTCCTGCCGCATCAACGCCATATTAGCAGAAAGTGTCCATGTGGCAGACCTAGGAGATGCTACTATATGTGAACTCTTTTCTTATATAGTTGTTATATATATATATATCTGGACTTATACCTACTAAAGCTATAATGTCCCGTATGCTTTTTTGTCCATTTAGAGTTTATGGAGAGCAAAATTGTAACTTGAGCTCAGATAATGGCTGTTGAGCATGTTTTCAGAAGGTTTTTTTTTTTTTTTTCCGTAATTCTCTCTCTATCCCAAACCTCACTCGCCTCAATCTCTCGGAGCAGGGAACCCTTCCTTAAGCTTCCCTGCTCTGCCCCTCCTACTCCATTTTGCTTACTCTGTATATGGTTTCTTCTCATTGGTTTCTCATTCCTTCCTTCCTTCTCCCCTCTGCCCCTCATTTCCCAATTTGCTTCATTTTTTCCATTTTATTTATGGGTTTCTGATTTTTTTTCAATAATTCAAGGTGGGAAAAAATTGAAGACCGTGGCTTTCATTCTTCTAGCAGTTTTTGCTACTTCTTTTTTTTCGATTTTTTTATTCCCAATTTTCTTTTGATTGAGTTTTAAGCTTCTTGGTGTTAAAGATTTGGTTTTTGATTGGTGCAAATTGAAATATTTCACTTGAAATGCATTTAAGGTCGTGTTTTGGTTCGTATTTTAATTTGTGTTATTTGTTGAAGCAAGAAAATGAATTGATGATAGTTTTGAAAGTTGGTGGTTTTGGGGCTCAATAAAAAATTTTTGTCTCGATAAAATTCTACATCACTATTAAAGAAATCTACATAAACCGAGCTATAAGAGTTCTACTTCGATTTTGAAGTTATTTAAGGCCATAAACATTTTTTTAAGAATTATTGTTCGAAGACTTTTTTTTTTTAGTTTTCTAGCTGTATATGATGTGTTAGGTATTGTTGTTTTTGTAGAAGAATTTTTAGTTATCAGTGGTTTTTGAACCATCGTGTGTATAAAGAAGGTAATTTTTGAATCGCAAAACTTTTGCTTCAAAGAAAACTTCAGTAAAGAGACGCCTTTCTAAACCAACAGAAAAGGAAGCAGATGACATTTTCCTATCCAAGTTTTATGAGCGGCTTAATCTTTTCACCAAAGATCTTTCGGTGATTTTATCTAATTCGGCAAAATAACTGACCCTAGGCGATCAGAGGGAATGCATTCATCCTTAGTCGAAGATGGACTAATTTGTTCTATTGAATTTCCTACCGACGAAAGCTCTTCTTAGCATGGTCTAACTACCTTTGATTCTTTAGATGATCTTGAATCATTCATGTTTTCTCTATCATTAACTATAGACTATTTATAACTTATTTGATAATGGTGTTTCTGTTAAGGGTAATAGTTTCCTATAGACTAAAAGAACAACAAAGATGAAAAGGTTTCCTAGTTGTGGATTTCACAATGAACTTCGTCCTTCAATTCCTTTAAGAGGCCCCCTCTCCTACTAATGAAAATTTATTAAGGGTGAAAGAAGTGTCACATGAAAGTCTTGACAAGGTTTCTTCAAGGGTAAGGAAATTTTTCATCTTGGGGACGAAACTGACGACAAACTTTTCTATTATACTCCTCTTAGTAATGGCACCCTAGATTTTGTGACCGCTCAAAAAGGTTAGATGATTCAACATCAAAAAAATTTAGTACATATATATACATTACTATTATTTCCCATATACTTGCTCATTCCTCATTTTTACAGGAATAAATATCGGAAACTAGCAAGCTATAGGTTTTAGAGGAACAAGAATATATTTTAGCTCTTTCTTTTTTCTTTGAAAATTAATATATTTTCCCTCTCCTTTATTTTTTAGGGTCCTCTGAAGAGGATTCATTTAGATTGTACATTGATGACCTTATCCTCCCAACACAAGTAACAAATTTTTCTTATGGCTCTATGCAAGAATTTCTTATCACAATTGCACAGACAGTGAAGTCAAATTTTTTGAATTAACTGTTTTCTATTAATCCTTTAGACCTAGGGACAATGATAAAGGAGGCTAATCTTGTACTCAAGTTTCTTGCCAATAGCCTAATAAATGTCTCTCTATCTTTTATGAGAATTTGAAGGATTTTATTATGAAATCACTTGAATTGGCACTTTTGTTAGAAAATTGACCACTTGCATATGAAGCTCATTTGGAAGTCACTAGTTCACAACTTGAATCCTTAAATGAAGAGTACAAAAAATTGGTGCAAGATGTCTCTTCTATGAAGAATTCACTGGATACCATTGACGGAGAAATTAACAAGTTGGAAACAAGCTTGTCTTTGCTCCATACTTGCCGTGCTACTGAGCCTTAGACTTTGAACAAGCAAGACAGGATAAGTCTACATTAATCAATTCCCGTTAGAAACTCCTTGCATTGAAAATAGAATTTGATAGTTCTAAATCTTCTGTTAATCATGTCCTTGCTGAAGAAAAAGTTCATAATAAAAATTTGGAGAAACTTAAGAAGGTTGTGGAGGCTTCAAAGAACCAACTTTTACTTTGATTATTTGAATTATAGTAGATTTAGTTTTTTTTTTTTAAGAAAAAGGAGAGTTTCCAATTTTCTGATTTGTGGGAATCCCCATGACCTTTTTTTAGGATTTTTTTATTACTACTCTAGGATTTATCTTCATAATGAATAAAGAAGCAGTTATTTCGTTGCAAAGTACTTAATTTATTTTTCTTCATTTACATTTGAAATTTGTCAAAAAATGTAAAAGTCCAGAACCTCATACTTTTGATATTTCATATGAAAGACCATACATTTTTTTTTTTTTTTGTCATGACTAAACTTAGATATAGTTCCAAGCTACCTACATACCCTTTTGCAAAAGGAATCAAGCCAGACCACATAGTTCAAGATCATTTTTTTTTAGCCTAGGCCGCCCTTTAGGATTTTCAACTTAGCCTTTTTTTTTTATCCCTAACTTTCACCTATGCCACCCTTTTTAGGGTTTTTAGCCTAATGGGACCTTTTTTTTACCCCTACCTTTTACCTAGACCGCCCTTTTTAGGGTTTTCAACCTAGTAGGACTTTTTTTTTTTTTTTTTTTTTAAATTTCCTGCTTCAAGGCATCTTATGGAAAGTAGCTTTTTAAGAATCTTGCATTTATAGGGAAATGATTCTTTTGACCATCTATTGTTATCAAAAGATATGTACCATTTGAATACACTCTCAATAACAATCCTATTTAGGTTCAAACTTTCCATTTATCTTTCAGGTTACCACAATTGGAGTTCATACCATCAATACTTGATCTCCTTTTTTAAAAGATCGCAACCTAACCTTTTTTGTTGAAAGCATTTTCCATTTGTTCTTGGTACATTTCAAGATTTTCTTGGGCCATAAGCCTCTTTCATCCAAACTATAACTCAAGTTATGCCAATGGCACCCTGACATTTTTTTCACGAGTAATGGATTCTTGAATTGCAACTCTTAGCGAAGGAATCCATATTTTCAAGGTAATATTGCTTCTTCTCCAAAAACAAGAGCATAAGGTGTTGACTTAATAAGAGTTCGGTAAGTGGTATGATAAACCCGAAGTGTTTTGAAAAGCTTTTCATGCCAATTTCTCTTATTCTTTCTTATCATTTTCTTCAAAATCTTGCTTACGATTTTGTTGAATGCTTCAGCAAAACCATTAGAAGGTGCATGACACCTAGAAGAATGATGGTATTTTATGTTTTAATAGTCATATAACTTATACGATATCCCACCTTTGAAATATTTTACATTGTTAGCAATGATAGAATCTGGGATTCCAAATCTGTAGATGATATGTCTCCTTACAAATTTGGCCATAGATCTCTCTATTAACATTCTTGAGTAGGATTGCTTCAGCCCATTTGGAGAAGTAGTCTATTGTTGCCAATAACTATATTATGCCCTATTGAAGATTGTGGATTAAATGGACCCATGACGTCCATCCCGCAAAGCGCAAAAGGCCATAAGTTCATAGAAGCATGTAGAGATTCTAGAGGTTGATGGGTAAAGCCACCACAAAACTGATACCCTTGACAATTTTTTTTTTTTGCTAACATAATGCAGTCATTTGTCGTAGTGGGCAAATTAGTATCCTAGACGATTTATTTGCATTTGAAGTTTTGGTCCAGTTTGGTGAGCTGCACAAGTACCAAAGTGCATTTCTTTCATAACTTCTTCAATTTCATTATTAGCAATGCATCTCATAAAAATTCCATCCAATGATCTTTTTTACAACACATCTTTCCAAAGGATAAATTGTGTATCACGTCTTTTAATGTCAACACACTTCGCTCGCTTTCTTGGTAATTACCCAATTTGAAGGTAATCAGAAAGGTTTACGCCAATCCTCTAGCTCTTTTGAACTTTCTTGAATCTCATGAGTTCTTAGAGTAACTTGATCCGACTTTCACCTTTTTTTGACTGCATCATAGGGTTGAAGTACTTTTCGAGTCCTTATGGTTACCTTCAGAGTCTCTTCATTTACCAGACTCAGAGAAGCAGCTAAACTTGCAAAAGCACCATCTTTTGTATTAAAACTACGACATACATACCGAATTTGAACCTTTGGAATCTTGGACAAGAGGTAATCAGCATGTTCATAAAATGTGATAAGGCTAGCTTTTTTATTGAATATTCACATCAAAGTTGTTTTACGTCTAACTCGGAATCTCTATATATGATCAAATCGTCTATAGGAATTTGAAATGCAAGTTCCAGTCCAGTTATGACCGCTACATATTTTGTTTCATTATTTGAATATTCTTCAGTCAAAGAAAAAGAGTAAGGGATGATTCCTTTATCAGGAGTGACAAAAATAATCCCAATTCCTGAATGATTTTCTTAAGGGTCATAACTTCTTTTCCCTTCAGAATTTTGAGATACTCCATCAAAATATATCTCCCTTCCGTCCTCCTGGTTTCTACTTGAATAACCTCTTCATCAAGGAAGTTAACTGCTAAAATTGAATCATAAGAATTAGATGTGCAACAAGAAAATCAGTAAGTGCTTATCCCTTTATGGCTTTTTGTGGGACATATTGAATGGTGAATTGATTAAAAATCATAGTCACTTAGCCAATCTTCTTGTTAAAACAAGATGGGAAAGCACATGTTTGATAGGATCCGCCTTTGACGTCAAATGGATAGTTTATTCCCACAAATACTGTATCAACTTTTGAAGTGGGAAGACCAAAGGAAGGCAAATTTTTTCGATAGGCAAATAATTAAATTCAGGACCTACCAAAGTTCTGCTAAGATAATACAAAGTAATTTCTTTCCATTCTTCATTTTTTTGAGCTAGGAGAGCTCCTAGAGAATTATGCAAAGCTATGATACATAAGATTAATGGCTTTCCTTTTATTGGGGCCATTAATATAGGAAGATTTGTCAAATAAGTTTTAATGCTATTGAAAGCATATTTTAATAAGCGTCATCCCAAATAAAAAGTGCGTGTTTTTCCAAGAGTTTTGAAATTGGTTGGCATCTTCCAGCCAAATTAGATATGATTCTTCTAATGTAAGCCAACCTTCCCTACAAGCTCCTTAGCTCTTTAAGATTTTTTTTGATGCAGGCATATCCTGTACAACTTTTATCTTGGATGGGTCAACTTCGATCATCCGGTATCGAACAACAAAGCCCAAAAACTTTCCACAAGAAACACCAAATGCACACTTTAGCGGATTCATTTTCAATGGTATTTACGCATCCTTGTGAAGATTTTCTTGATATCAGCAATATGATCCTCTCTTTTTTTGGTTTTGACTACAAGATCATCCATATAGCATTCAATAAAATAATGTAGTAAATCTCCAAAAATATTTAGCATAGCTCTTTGGTATGTTGCCCCATCATTTTTCAATCCAAAGGGCACATAACCTTATAGTAGAAAACACATTTTGGAGTGCTAAAGGCTGTTAATTCTGATCATCTATAGGGGCTATATAGATTTGATTATATCCTGAATACCCATCCATGAAAGACAAAGCCTCATACCCCATAGTCAAATCAACAAGCAATTCAGTGATTGAAAGTGGAAAGAGCTTGGTTCAAATCCTTAAAGTCAATGCAAACACGGATTTGACCATTCTTCCTTTTCACAAGTACAATGTTGTCTAATCAAGTTGGATATTGTACCTCTCTAATGAATCTTGCCTTTATGAGTTTATTGATTTATGCTTCAATTTGTCCTAACATAGTAGGATGTGTCGGCATTCTTACTAATTTGTCCTAACAAAACATAGTAGGATGTGTCGGCATCAATCACAAGGAATTCAGAGTCTCCTTCTATCTCGCCAAATTTTGTCCTCACTATTGCTTTACCAATGGGTCTTTGTTCATTTTGATTGAACCCTTGGATTACTACATTACAAGATTGAAATTTTGAATGGCGAATGCTTAGTACAGTTAATACCTTTCTTGGTAATTTGAGCAAATTGACCGTTGAGCCTCCATCAAAAAGGGTTCGAGAGATTTCAAAATTACTTACCACCCCAATTATGTAAAAGGCCAATTGTGATTTGGAACATTAGTCATGATATCATTTTCAAAAAAGGTAATTACTGTAGCAGCATGAACAATTTATGGTTATTCATTGACACTTGTAGATGTCATTTCTTTTGGGTTCATCTCTTCTTGAGAGTCTTCAAACTTCATTAATGCATAAATGAGAGACTTTCAAACTTCATCCGACATAGAAAATGCATCATATACATTAAGCACGGCCTACACTTTCTTCAAATGATTATGTCATATTTAACTTGATTTCCTTCTTGGGTTCGGTCATTTAGAAATTGAACTTGATTTCCTTGATGGGAACTTGAACAAGTCTTTTTCGTCTTTCCTCAATTACATAAGATGGACAAGTGTTTATGACCTTCTAGCCTCAAGATCATTATCAATGATATGGACCATATTGACAGAATCTACTGATGATAGTCAAGCACAAATTTTTGTCATCATTCATTTGTCTTTTATATTGCTTCATTATCTTAGCTATAGCCCATTTTCATAAATATTGAGAATCCGGTCAATACTGAACTTGTTCACCCAGGAAGACTGCTTTCATAGTTTCCCATCTTGACATCATCAGTTCTCCTAAAGAACAGAACCAATCAAAGGCTATACCATCTAGAGATAATGGAAATTGCTTAAGACAAAGTACAAACACTTGAGTAATTGACCCCCATTGTATTAAAAACCTTCTCAAATGATCTTCAAGCGAACCATTTCACGTATATTTTATGAAATTTAGGAGTTGGTACACTAATGAATTCTTGGGTTTAGAGGTACATAAGTTCATAAAGAATTAAGGGATGAATTTGCTCTAGAAATTCATTTGCATTTTGGAACCCTTATAGAGATACTTTAGTTTAAGGGAATTGAGATTAATTTAGGGTTGTTTAGCTTGGACAAACTAACCTATTATTACACAAGCTAGCTGGAAGTTGAAATTGACAATAAACTTAAACTAGCCATGTCTTACATATTTGTGTATAATATGCTACATCATGGTATAATTTATGTATATGTTCTTCTATTCCTTAATTTCCAAAAAAAAAAAAAACCTGAATTAAATGCATATGGTTAATTGGATAGTTAAAGAATAAAAAAAAGAAAGAAGAGGCATTCTCGTGTAAATACTACCAATGGTAAGTGTCCTTGTTTAATTTTAATAAATATGACTTGGATGAATTCAATGTCGAGGCTGGAACTTCGGTGATCCTATGCGCTAATTGATTACTTGAACTAAGTCTTTGAAATTAGTTTACATTTAATTTTTTGAACTTGCTTAATATGTTAATATATATATAACTACTTGTGCATGATGTACTTCCGGTTGTGTACTTTATCGCACTAGGAGAAACTGGGCCCTTGCCATATATAGGTTAGACACGTCGAGCCGGTAACGGACTTGGTCGAAACGGTTTACCTACTATGGCTTTGCAACCCAAACACTTCTGCCATGGACGGGACGATCGTCGGTGTTTTGGACGTGTGATTTTCTTTCGATACTCTCGAGTTTACCTATCTTGTGTGGCCACTTGGAGTTGAGTCTATTGCTAGAGGTTTATTATTTGGAAGGATTTATTCAAATCTGGAGCTCACTTTTATCTTGGCGATCAAGAGACACAATCTCAAATCGAGGCCAACTGTATCCGTCCTTATGTGAATACTATTTGCCCCATATGTCTTATTTGCTTCTTCACTGCCTTGTATGTTTTATTTCATTGTGTATGGATTTGTTTTTGTTTATGGGACCTCACTGGGTGTAAGCCATGATATTTTAAAATTTGTTTTCCATTACAGAGGCAAGGACCTTGTGAGAAGAACTTGTGGTTGATATAAAAGTTTTCTTGTTGTTCGTGCTTGTTTGTACGAATGTAGTTAGTAGCTTAATGTATACAAATCTTAATCTTGTAGATGTTGACTGGTTGTAGTTTGCATTAGCATAGAAGTCGTACTTAATGGAATATGTTTCGGTGAACCATATGGCATGTATGAAGTACTACAGCTTGTGTTAAGTTATATGTACAGCCTACGTTTGGTTTTCCAGTTCTGGATTTGTAAGTGTGATTCTAGTTCCCAGCCCGGGCGAGAACTAGCCAGGCACTCAATTAGGTCCTAGAAGTTAGTGACTTAGTTGGGGCGTCACAGGTACCCTTGAGGAAATGGGGTATCAATCACACTTTGAGTATAGAGATCTTCTGAAAGAAAATAAGCCATTACTCTCGCTTGAAGTGCACTCTAAATGGCTTCATCTATAGTTTCATTAGATGGGAAATTATGTTTGAATACATATATCTTTATCCTTATCAGCCTCCCATTCTTCCCAACCAGGTTTCCATATGTCTGGTACATCAAATGTATGGTAAAATATTTCTGCCAAGTATCCTAATCAGGTATTGAATTTAGTAGTAGGTTCAAATACTATCTCATGGCACGGCCTTCCAAAGATAATGGAAATTGCCATAAAAGTGAAGAGCACGACTTTCAACAGTATATCCACATCTTGCCAAGAAGTAAACCAAGTGTTTCCTTAGGCATCCAAAACTATTATATACAAAAAATTGTGGATATTGTACCCTTGAGGATAAGGGACTCGATCTACCCAAATAGGGTATAGAGTTTTCAACATTTTCCCTTGGGGTGTAATCCTTCTATATGGATATAAGAGATTGTTATCCAAATCGATAAGCATCTTGCTCCTTAAGGGGTTTAACTTTCGCACATTTACCACACATTTTGCTTGGTCTAGTGCATTTTGATAGATTCCACATTCTTTATTGCAAAAATCAATGTCGATAGTGATCACATTGCATGAAACATGAACAAACTATGAACCCTTCCCTAATACTACTTCATCATCTTGAGCAGGGATCATGTAACATAAATTTTTTGCAGGTATGAAGTAATATAGATCACGATCATCTAGAAAGGACTCTCCAGGAATCCATTGATTTGGCTTATACCATCATCAAGTATGTAGTAATTCTACACCATCCGTGTGTTTCCAAACCCTTGACTTTTTTCATAATCCTTTTTCTATCTCAGAATCAGAGGCATAACCAATATCTTTAATATTTTCATTTCAGAGATACCATGATTTTAACATTCCTCAATTATCTAATATTTGAGTCAATTTATTTGTTAAAGGCATGAAATCTAAATGTCTCGTCTCATAAATTGGAGAATTTGGTTCTAACAGAATTCGATCTTGAACCCTTATAGGATTTTCAAACTCCAATAGGGATAAACAATAAAAAGTTGACAAGGATTAGTAAGAAGACATGTACCCCAAGCTTGACTTCTCATCCGAGTGGGATGAGTCACTTACTACAAATCTTGCGTAGCTTATTGGCATAGGTGATCCCATGGGATTGCTGGTGGATATTCAGATGACATTAGTGATGACCTAGAGGAATAAACTAGTGAATCAATCATGTAATCCTTGAAAGATTTCCCTTCATCACTCAATTCCTCCCCAATACAAGAGATGTAATTGCAAGAAAGGACAATCTATTCTTTCTCATCTTCCTTTTATAGCTACGAAAACCTTTAGGCATGAATTCATCTAGAATTACCGGGACTCTAGGAGATTGAATCAATAATTCTCCAATAGACTTTTCTGCCTTCTTGGTTTTCTTCAACTTTCTTTTCTTGCTTTTCTTTCTCTTAGAGATTTTCTTTTTTCTGAAAGACAAATCTTTAGAATTTGGAGCAATTTTTCTCAAAGTATTTTGACACCTTTTTTTTTCCTCTTTTGCTTTCATAAACAATCCATTCTCCATCACCTTTCTCAATATCTTCTAATTTAAGATTCTCCAACTAAGGACAATTTTCTTTTTCCACAACCCTTATAGGGTTAGATAATTTTTTCTCAATATGAGGGATTTCAATATCTCCATTATCAATCAACTTTTGAATTTTCTCCTTTACCATAAAGCATTTTTCAGTTGGATGTTCGATCAAACGATGATAAGTATAGTAATTTGGACTTGTTTGTTTTTCCCACATCTCGTGGCCTTTTGATATTAGGCAAGGTTATTAAGTCTGGCTCAAGCAATTCCTTAAGGGAGTCATTCACAATCTCATTAGCTAATGAAAATTTATTTTCAATTCTTTCCTTCAATGATGGTGGTTTTTAACCTTCCTTTTGTTCACTTGCTTTGTTATCTTCCTTTTTCTTTCCAATGACCATGGTTTGTCTTATTCTTTCTCCACCATTACGGTTTCAACCCTTTTTGTAGCTCTTGGTCTAAGGTATCTCTTATTAAGATGCATTTCCAAGTCATGGGCTTTAGTACACAAGTCATTGAAACCATCAAATGTTTGAGGCATCAAATGGACAAAAATCTTATGCTTAAAGTTGTTCAAGCACATCCGGACCATTTTAGCTTTTGTGAACCTTTGTGGGCACTTGAAAGTAAATGCTTTCCACCTTGCTATAAAAGTTAAAAATTGACTCATTGTACTTTTGTTTTGTTTCAATGAGTTCAAAAATAACTCCAATAGTCCTTTTGCATTACTGAATTGATTGTAGAATTGACTCACCATAGTTTCCCAATTAGGAATTGAACCTTCTAGTAGATTTGAGTACCAAGTAAAAGCAGCTACTTCCAATGATTGAAAAAATAATTGCATCCACAAATGCTTGTTTCTCCAAGTAGAGCAAGTCGTGAAGGGAAATGTGAAATATACTGTTGCGAGTTTCTTGTTCCATTAAATATCTTAAATTCTGGTAGAGCAAACCAAGTGGAAAAGGAACTTCGTAAACCCATGAAGGATATGGCTTGGAGATTAACCTTGAGTAATTATTCTCCCCTCTCTTCCATTGATTGAATTGTTTTCTTACCGTGTCACTAATGAGATAGATAAGATTAGGATATATATTACTCATGTTAATTCTGAGCTACTTATGGTTTCCTCCAATATTTGGACAAGCATTTCCCTAAGCATTATAGTTCATTTGTCTGTTGCCCCAATGTACTTTTGTTTTGTTTTGAAGTGCTCTTTCAATGAGTTCAACAACTCCAATAGTCATTTTGTATTACTGAATTGATTGTAGAATTGACTCACCATAGTTTCCCAATTAGGAATTGAACCTTCTAGTAGATTTGAGTACCAAGTAAAAGCAGTTACTTCCAACGATTGAAAAAATAATTGCATCCACAAATGCTTGTTTCTCCAAGTAGAGCAAGTCGTGAAGGGAAATGTGAAATATACTGTTGCGAGTTTCTTGTTCCATTAAATATCTTAAATTCTGGTTGAGCAAACCAAGTGGAAAAGGAACTTTGTAAACCCATGAAGGATAGGAATTTAAATCCTACTTCAAGTAGTTAAACATGTTAAAGTGATTTTTCTAATCAAATTACGAATTTAGATGTATATTCCAATATATATCTCTTTATTCAAAAAATAAATATAAGAATAATATTATAACTAGATAGTTTCATTTCTTAGGAGATACTAATATATCACAGGTTATCTTGAACCTTGAAGTGGACGCATATAGAGCAATTTCAATTATTTATGTTATGTGTCCTATAACGGAAAGTGCAACTTGCTGCCCAATCGAAGGGAAAAAAGAAGAAAAATAACCAATACTCCATTGTTGAGAGAGTCTAACATTAAGACTTTTTTTATCTAAACTATGATAGAGGAGACTTTTTCTTGAACTTTTTTCCATTCTTCTCTGTCAATTTTTTTTCTCTCTTATCATTCTCAATTTGTATTGCCATGACTGTAACTTTCCCTGGCTTCCTTTTTGAGTCTTTGACAAGAGATAAAGTTTTCTTGAATGATGATCCCTCAATTGGGATTGCAAGTTTTCCCCAATAATGACTCCTTTGGATGTGGAACGAGTGATTTGCCTTTGTCCATTTGACAAGTTATCACTGCTTTCCTTTCTATAGGATTTCTTTCTACTGGACTAGTACTTGAGCTAGTTGAACCCTCTTGAGCTTCCTTATTTTTCTTTCGACCTTTTTGCTTCTTTTTATTAGCATTGGTACCATTTTCATTAGACAGTTCTCAGGGTCCCATTGGAGCGAATTTCTTCTGTCTCTTTACTTTCATCTTGATTTACAGATTCAAGAGGTTTAATAGGTTTTATTTCTACTACCATCGTATTTACCACATTTTTCAGGTAAAAGTTTCCTTTTGGTCCATGTAAAACTCTACCATCCTTCATAATAGGTAGCTTATTCATTTGAATACGAGGCACAGGGGGTTGAATGGGTTTGACTTAGTACAAGGCCTTAACTTCTCTTGAATGCACTATTTGGCCCAATTGTGGGAATTTGAAGTCAAAACTTGCAATAATTCCTCTAGGCTTATTGCATTGCTTGCAAATGACTTCATCCCATTGTAGAGAGTCCTATATTTTAAGATTTTCATGCCTTCTATTTGTTCTCGGCATGATTCTTGCCATGTTGATCCATTTTATTCTATTTAGAAAAAGGTCCATGTATCTTGATTACTTGTCTTCTCTCAGGGATGAATGCTTTCTTTTAGTGGGAAAAATCCCAACACCAAAAAGAATCAAAGGATTCCCTTTTTTTGGAGCTCTATTTTCATAAAATGCCATTTTTTGTGAAGAGATTGTCCTAGGGAGACAACCATTTTCTAATTTGGAGCTCAATTTTTATAGGGCGTCGTAGGTGTTCCTGTGGATGGTGAACCAATTTTGGAATTAGGGCTTTATCTTCATAGAATTCCATTATTTGTGAAGAGGTTGTCCTTGGAAAAACAACTACTTTTGGAATGGGGTTCCATTTTAATGGAATAACCAAGGTTTTCTCCCCGAAGGAGGAACAATTTCTTGTGTAGGAGCTTTATTTTCATAGAATGCCACATTCTAAGGTTTTTCCCTTGAAGGATGCATCTAATTCTGTCAGGGAGCTCTATTATTATAGAGAGTCGTTTCGATGAAGAGGTTGTCTTATGATGGACAACCATATTTTCATGTGGAATTCAATTTTTATGGAATGCCAAATGAATTTCCTTAGGAGGGTGGACCATTTTTTGGTATAGAATTCTGATTTTCATAAAATTTCAAATTTAGAGGGATGGCTCCCCTATTTAAACTTTTCCCCTTTCGATTTAAATCCCTTTTTGCAAAGGGAATCAAAGTTGGGTAAGGACTTCTTTTCGTAGGAATAGCACTTTTAGAGTTAGGAACTTCCATAAAAGGGAGCGTCATTTTTGTGTTGCCAGAAGGCTTCGAATTGTTCCCTACATTAGCCCTCTTAATTGGTGCCGTAAGAGTCATTAAGACATCCTTCCAATTCTTGGTCTTAGTTATTGGTTTTAAATAACCAAGGTAAAGTTCGGCTTCTTGATAATATTTTCCTTCATGGAAACAAAGAAAATAATAAATAGCATATAACAATTGTTATTTATTTTCGTTTGCAAAGAGCTTTTAATAATATTAAAAGTTATTTAAAAAAAATTGATTAGTGTTTTTTTTATATATGAATTCATATACTGAATAAAATGATCACAAAGTTGTATAAATATTTTTTAACAAAGAAATCACTAGCACTATGCTTATTAGGCATTTTTCTTCTTCTTCTTCTTCTTTTTTTTTTTATGGGGATTTTGACTTCAACCATAGTCGATAACTAGACTTGAACTTCACCACCTACAAGAATTTTTTCTTGCAAGAAACAAAGTCAAAGATAAACATCAATATAAATCATATAAGAAAAATAGTTTAATATCAAACTACATGAACATGCAAAAAATAATTTTAACATGCAACCGTGTAGTATGTATCCAATTGTATATGCATGCTGATTCTAACATAATACTTTAAGGCTGATAACTCTAGTAAACTAGAGTTATTTACCTCTAAATTATGATATTTTGATAGTTTATAACCCGAACTTTGGATAGTTAATTGAAAGTTTTAATTAATTTCTTTCATATGTGTTTGTATTTTTGTTCTTGTTAAATATGATAAATTTTTATTAAAATTTTAGCTTAATTAATGGTTTACTTGTGTTAATATTATGCAGGTCGAAATGAGAAGTTGGAAGCTGGAATGAACAACGCTTAAAGGACCAAATTGCAATTATAGAAGAAATGAGGAATTCCTGGAATAGAGTCCAGATCGCGATCTGGATTCTACATATCATGATCTGGACTCGGTAAAAGGACTTGAGTAATTAGCCAGTTGAGATCGCAATCTCAAACTCTCCATATCGCGATTTCGACTTGGGAAATTTCTCTAAATGTATTAGATACGAGATCGCGATCTCAAACTCTCCATATCGCGATCTCGACTCGCTAAGGGATAAGTTGTGAGGGCAATTTTGTAATCTTCCAGTAAACAACTCCTAATTTTTTCCTTGTATAATACTACACTATTTAAACTACCTAAAAATTTGTAATAGGCAAGTAGGATTAGAATTAGATAATTAGGAAGTTGTTAGGATAGATTAGGATAGCCTGAATCTCAAGTCCCTTCTTTAATGAAAATCTTTTAATTGTCTTTTAGATCTAGTTTTCATTTTTTAGAAAGTTTAAATTTTGATTAGATAGTCGTAGTGGGTTTATCAATCAGCTTCAAGTAGATATATTTTTTACTTTCTTTCTAGTTTAATTTAGTAAAAATCTCTTTTCTTGCAATTTAGGGTTTCTTAGAAGAATTAGGGCTCTTGTCAATTTCTTACTTTTTAATTAAGAATTCTCAGTTTCTTGCATTAATTTCTAGTTAATTTTTAGTGGGCTTTGTTTATTATCATCAAAAATCCAAAAATATTTAGATTTCAGTTTTAACTTGTTCCAATTTCTAGTGTAGAAATGGTTTCTTTATTCTTCAAGGTTCTTAATTGTAGTCTTCTTAATATGGTAACTTGCTTGCTCTAAATTTTAGCTTTATTTCGGTCAATCTAGGGTAGCATTAAGTGCTTTTAGTTAATTTCTTTTGTTAGAAGTTAGTAGCTAGTTTCTTAATTTCATAATTGTGTAGTTTCCATTACTTGTTTTAGTAGATAAACTACCTTAATTTGGTCTTGTTTACTTGAGTTTAAATATGCACCTGATTAGTGTAGTTTCATCTACTCTCACTCATTGATTTTTGCTTAACTATACAAATACCCGTATATTTCGGTATTTGCCTTCCAACAATCCTAGTGGGAACGATCCCTACTCCCCTTTACTACTAGTTGACAATCGTACACTTGCGGGATGCCACCTAGTTAGTAGCAGGAGTTAGGTGTTTTATAAATATTTTAACTAGGTATGTTGCAAAGAGCAGTTTTTAGTGCTGTTGCCGGAGATTGTCCTTGATTTTTGGCAATATCAAGCGCTATACGGGTCGTTGAGATTAAGCACTTAGTTTAATTTAGTGGTTAATTTTGTTAATTTTATGTTTGTTGGTTGTCTTGTGGAATTAACTTGGCACTTCAATTGACTATTTTCTTTGATTTTGTTGTAGTGCATGGCAAGAGGAGATCAAGGGCATTCATTTGCTTGGATAAGGAAAAGGAAAGAAAGTTAAGGGAAATTCGGAAGTTGAGAAGGGTACAACAAGAGCAAGAAAGGATTAAAATGGCAAATGCTAACATATGCTCATCAAAGGAATTTGAACATGGAAAACGAAGAAGAGGTTGTTGGAAATATTGGGATAGGTAGCTATGGGAATGGAAATGGATTGAATGGGAATGGAAGGCCATTAAGGGAATATGCCTTGCCAAATTTTGATGGAGCAAACTCTAGCATTGCATGGATACCTGTGCAGGCTAACAACTTTGAAATTAAGCCCGCCTTAATCCAAATGCTCCAAGCTCATGCCATGTTCGGGGGTAGTCCCAATGAAGATCCCTATACACACCTCATGAACTTTGAAGAAGTTTTGGACACGTTCAAGTTTAATGGAGTACATCCGAATTGTGTGCAAATGAGGGAGTTTCCTTTCTCTCTCTGGGATAGGGAAAAGTCCTGGTTACAATCCCACGCCCAAGAACATTTACTACTTGGAATCAACTTACTCAAGAGTTCTTGGCAAAGCATTTTCCACCGCATGCGTTTATGTTGATTTTAATGCTCCTATTAATTAATCTTTGGCGCTTGTCTTTATGCTGAGGTATTAATGGTTAGGGTTAATTGGATCGCATATTGAAAATTAGCTAACTTTAGAAGGAAATAAGGATCAGCTTTGAATTGGAATTCGGGTTAATTCTTCAATTGGTACTTGGTATAAAAATTGAATTATCCTTGGTGTCAAGGATCGACTAGTAAAATTGTCATGGTGGATATGACCGGAACCAAGATTCTTCTCATATTGAATTCTCTTCAGTTTAATCTCTTGGCTTAGTTTTTAGATTAAAAGTATTCAAAACCTTCTTTTTCTTTTGGGCACAGGAATAAATTCTGTTCTCTGTGGGATGACTTGGACTCGCCACTACTACATAAATATTGAGAATTTGTTTAATTTTGGGTGTCTACGACAGCACAGTCACTTTATTTGTGTACCATCAGCCACGACAGTTATAGTGTTGTACGCTTGCAATCTAAGGATTGCAAGCTCTAGTACCAATTTGTTATGAACCAAACTGGTAATCAAGTAATTGAGTAGAATTGGAGCATGAGGAAAGAAAAATAGTAAGGAAGAAGACAAGAAGGATAGAGATTTGAGAGAGAATTTATTAGAAGCGGAAATTTCTTGATTAACAAGTTAGATTATCTATACAACTCCCTATCCTAGCATAATTAGAGTGATAATTTAGATTTTCTCAAGCATTTAAGTTAGGATTTTGTTCTCTTCTCAAGGATTCACGAATCGATCATCACCAACATTCGTTTTTGCTACAATTACTAAGTTTAATTTATTTTTATACAATTTAATTTTTTTTATTGCTTTCTTCTTATTTAATTATTGTTTTTGTTTTATTTCCTTTAAATTCTTTATCGCTTTCATAGTTGATTAGTTAAGATTTTATTGGATCGTTTTTAATTGCTTTCATTAGATAGATTAAATTAAACTTTTGTTCTTGATTTAATTCTTGCCAGTAGGATAGAGTAAATTAGGGTTTTAGTTAATTATCTTTAATTGCTTTCCTTAGGGTTATCATTCTATATTCTTGTCTTTGATGTTCTTTTAATTCATCATGATTAATTTTAGTTTTAAGTTAGTCAAAAATCCCTGATTATTTCGTCTAACTAGTTTGTAGGCTTGTGAACCTAGTAATTGTTCCAATAGTTCTCATGGGAACGATCTTTACTCATTCTATGTACAATCTCACCTCATATACTTCTGAGTATGTAGGAGATGATTACGATAATTAAAGTTTTTTACTACTTGTTCATTGTTTTCAAAAAATCTTATCAATATTCTACTGAACATTCTATTAACCTTCTATCCCCAGAATTTGTTCCTCAAGTTCATTTTTATCAGCAATCATTGCATCCATGAAACCTTGAATTCTAAGAAATAATGTTGCAAAGGCGTTAGAGAATTTGGGGAAACCAAGTAGTGTAAATGCCATGTCTTCTTCTCCAACCCAACCAAACATGGTATGTGATTTTTGTGGAGGCGGTCATGCAAATGGACAATATGAGATGCCTTATGGGTCAAATGAACAACTCAATTATGTGTCTAGTGATCATTCATCATTTCCAAGGAACCCATCCGGAACTTATGGGAACACATATTATCCTTCTTGGAGGAACAATCCTAATTTTTCATGGAGTAACACCAATAATCAATCCAACCCCCCTTACCAACCAAATCCCCCACCTCGAAATGTCCAACACACTCAAGACTCAAGTTCCTCACCTAGACCTTATCAACCGCCACATCAAAGAAATTTCCAACCCAACTCATATCATTCTTTTCCTAATCCTTCATTGCAAAACCAACAACCAAGGCCTCAATTTCTATATGCAAACTCTCCCCAACCTATGTATCATGACCAATATGCTCCAAGAGAGAATGTGGGAGAAGATGGTTGGAAAAGAGAAGCCAAGTTCTTGAGAAGAGAGTTTGATAGGAAAAAAGTGGAACACAAGAGAGATTATGAGAACTTGAAGGCATCTACAAGAAATTTGGAGATTCAATTGGGTCAATTGACGAGGTTGAATAATGAGAGACCTTTAGGGGTGCTTGTGCACTTTCTTCACCAAGTGATACCTTTCCAAACTCGAAGGAGCAATAAAAGGCCATCACCCTTAGGAGTGGTAAAGAGTTAGAAGAAAGGGTTGGGAAAATTTTGTTGAAAAGTGGAGAAAAAGAAGGAGTTGAGGATGAAGAGAAAGAAAAAGGGGAGTCTTCACATGGGCAAGACAAAATGATGAATGAGTCTACTATGCCCACTTTGCAAGGCAATGAAGGCAAGGATCCGAAGCATCATGAGCCGAAACATGTTAATGTGCCATTTCCTCAATGGCTAAGGGATGAAGAAAATGCAAGGAAGTTTAAGAAATTTCTTGAGATGTTCAAAAAGTTTTAAATCAATATTCCATTCATGGACGCACTTGAGAACATGCCCGCCCAAGCTAAATTCATGAAACAAGTCCTCATTTCAAAAAGAAAATTGCCTGGGGATGAAATCTTATGTTTAACAGAGAATTGTAGTGTATTCCCTACATAAAGGTTGCCACCAAAGCTCAAGGACCCCGGATCATTTTCCATACCTAGTGAGAATGGGGGTTTATAATTTGGAAGAGCATTGTGTGATTTGGGAGTTTCAATAAATCTCATGCCTTTTGCGGTATTTAAGAAGTTAAATGGAGGACAATTGAAGCCAACAAGTATCTCATTGCAACTTACGGACCAAATCATAAAGTTCCCCAAGGGGATCATTGAAGATATGATTTTAAAAATTGACAAACTCTACCTGCCGGCCGATTTCATTGTGCTTGATATGGAAGAGGATGAAAAAATGCCAATCATTCTTGGGAGACCTTTCCTTGCTACCGGCCGTGCACTTATTGATGTTCAAGAAGGGAAGTTAAAATTTCGGATAACTGATGAGATTGTTACATTCAATGTTTTTAGTTAATTAAAGTTTTCTTCAATTTTTGAAGATGTCAAGAATATAAATGTGGTAGACGATTTAATTGATGATTGTTGTAGGAATGCAATGGAGAATTTCTCAATAGAGAAAGAGGTGTTAGAGTCAAATGCTTAAGCTAAATCAAGATGATGATGAATGGATGAAGAATTTGAATCGATGGGAGGATGATACCTTATTACAAAAGGAAGATGAGGACTCAAACGGTAAAAGGGTTGGAGCTTAAACCTCTTCCCACTCACTTAATGTATGCATATTTTGGTGAAAATGAGACATACCCAATGATTGTGAATGCATCATTGACAAGTGAGCAACTTGAAAGATTGATTGTGGTGCTTAAATTTCATAAAGATGTCATTGCTTGGTCCATTGATGATATTAAGAGAATTATCCCTCCCATATGCATGCATAAAATCTTGTTGAATGATGGAAATAAACCGGTAAGGCAATCTCAAAGGAGATTGAATCCTACTTTAAAAGAGGCGTGAGGAAAGAAGTTCTCATACTTTTGAAAACCGGTATTATTTACCCTATTAGCGATAGCGAGTGGGTTAGTCCCACTCAAGTCACTCCAAAGAAGGGTGGTATTACCGTAATCATAAGTGAAACCAATGAGCTCTTCCCCTCTAGATTGGTTACGGATTGGCGAATGTGCATTGATTTTTGAAGGTTGAATGAGGCCTCTCGAACGGATCATTTTCCTTTACCTTTGATTGATCAAATGCGTGAGAGGTTAGCCGGTTTTGCATATTATTATTTTCTTGATGGTTATTCCGGTTATCTCTAAATCGTCATTTGTCCGGGAGATCAAGACAAAACAACTTTTACATGCCCATTTGGTACCTTTGCATATAGGAGAATGCCCTTTGGACTTTGCAATGCTCCAAGTACATTTCAACACTGTATGTTTGCCATTTTTCATGACATGGTTGAAAAGAGCATAGAGATCTTCATGGATGATTTTAGTGTATTTGGTGTCTCATTTGATGATTGTCTTGCAAATTTGTCCAATGTGTTAAAAAGGTGTGTAGAAACTAATTTGGTTCTTAATTGGGAAAAGTGTCATTTCATGGTGATGGAAGGAATTATTTTGGGTCACAAAGCTTCATCAAAAGGGATAAGAAGTTGATAGGGTAAAGGTGGAGGTGATTGAAAAGTTGCCTCTTCCAATTAATATTAAGGGGGTAAGAAGTTTCTTAGGTCATGCGGGCTTTTATGGAAGATTCATTAGGAATTTTTCATATATCGCTAGACCTTTATACTTGTTACTTCAAAAAGATTGTCCTTTTCATTTTGATGATTCTTGTTTGGAAGCATTCAATGAGTTAAAACATGCTCTTGTGATTGCACCGGTCATTGTAGCACCAAATTGGTCTATTCCATTTGAGCTTATGTGTGTTGCTAATGACTATGCAAGAGGTGCCATTTTATGTCAAAAGGTGAATAAGATGTTGCATGTGATCTACTATACAAGTAGGACCTTAAATGATGCACAACTTAATTATTCTACAACAGAAAATGAACTACTTGCTATAATTTTTGCATTTGATAAGTTTAGATGATACTTGATTGGATCAAAGGTTATTGTTCATACCGATCACTCCGCATTAAAGTATTTATTTTTCAAAGCCGGGCTAAACAAGATGCCAAGCAACGGTTATTGAGATGGATACTTTTATTACAAGAGTTTGATTGGGAGGTAGTGGACAAGAAGGGTGTGGAAAACATGGTAGCCGATCATTTGTTAAGAATTGAACCATCTAGACTTGTCAATCATGAAAAAAGAGCCATCAATGAAGAATCATCAATTGAGAAATTGTTTGAGGTGAAGGTAGTGAGTCCATGGTATGTAGATATTGTGAATTATGTTGTGGCAAGGATAGTACCAAAGATGCTAAATGTCAATGAGAAAAGGAAACTCTTTGCGGAACTTAAGCATTTCTTTTGAGAAGAGCCATATTTGTTCCGAAGGTGCAATGATCAACTCCTTAGGAGATGTGTCCCGGAATGTGAAATTACCGATGTGTTGATACATTGTCATTCATCTTTGGTTGGTGGACACCATGGAGCCCAATGAATGGCTTTCAAGGTTCTTCAAAGTGGTTTGTATTGGCCAACTAGATTCAAGGATTCTCGGATGATGCAGGAATTTGTGCTCAAGTTTGATGAATGTCAAAGGGTGGGTAATATTTCAAGGAAACAAGAAATGCCCCTTCGTGGCATTATTGAGTTGGTGGAATTTGATGCATGGGGATTGATTTTATGGGACCTTTCCCGGTTTCATATTCCAACAAATACATTCTGGTTCCAGTGGACTACGTGTCAAAGTGGGTTGAAGCAATCACCACCCCAACTAATGAAGCCAAAGTGGTCACCAAATTCCTTAGAAAGAACATCTTCTCTCGGTTTG